>REGM01000184.1:434626-459224 GCA_004194415.1 Aurelia aurita
GGTAACAGAATACAAGTTTAGATCTTGTCTCCAAAACTTCACATTGTTATAATGTTTAATCACAAACTTGTCTCCGTTCTTTTTCAGCCGTCATTTGACAGACCCCAGTCTCCTTGTTCGACCATGGAGTTTGCAAGTAACAGGTGGAAACTGGCTCTGGTGCTTTTCTACAAGGTGAGAAAATCGGTGTTCAGACCTTATATATGGGGCAAGGACGGAAGACTGTTTAATGGCCTTTAATATAATCGAAAAGTGCCTGTTTGAGTGAAACTTAAGGCACACTGTCATGGATGTGATTGGCTAGTTTTCAGGATGAAATCACTTAAAAACTATCTAGTCTTTAAATAATTACGCAACCTTTATGCTCTTGTGTCATGCTTTCTTTCAAGAATAACGGGAGTCAGATCATGTCTGATTAAAAGCACCAAAGAAGCACAGTTTTGTATATTTTTGCTTGGTCTTGAGAACTTCACATTTGCAATCGAGACAAATTTGGATTTCAGATGGCCTGAGATTAATTTGATATTCCTTTAGTAAACAAGTCGAGTATATGTGACATCAGGGTAGCAGTGGTATTATTTTCTAGTGTTTCCGACAGGCACTTTGATATCTGTTCCGGCAGAAAGTTTCCTCTGTATGAGTATGAGAAACTCAATAGGAATTCTACTTGCAAGTCATAAGGTAAGATACAGTAGTCCCCACATATAAGAAACTCATAATTGTAAATCAGGCTGGCTAGTTTCTTAGAAAACATCTCTGAAAGAGGCTGGCTGATTTCTTCTATGTCCAGTAAGAAACTGCCTTGGGATAACAAACTGCTTTCAAATTCTAAAGCTAGGCTGAACATAGTAAATGCATACTAGTTTAGAATATTCCAATCTAAGGAATATGTAAAGCACCAAAGGCATAATTATCTGAAGAATGGTATATCAGTTGTTGTGTAACAATATGAAATATCAAACAATATGAATTTTTCACGTGAATAAATAATATATTTAATTTAGTCAAGTGTCAGCCCGTCCCCGAATTATTAAGCGATAATATGTGTGTGAAGGTGGCCTCAGGCTGTGATGATGGCTTTGGACTAAGCCGAAACACGAAATAGGCTGGATAGCCTAAGCCAGGCAGTTGATTCACTCTGACGTCCGTTGAGTACTGGTCTTTCAATCATTTCATTACACCGTCAATGGTGTAGTGGAGTGATCGTTGGACTTGTTGATCAGAGGTCGAGTCCTGTCTGGTGCAGTAATTTTTGAATTTTTCGCGTGAATAAAAAATATTGAAATATTAAACATTGGAAGATATAGTATCTTTTAAATACAGTTTGTTTCATTTTTTCATCATTTATAAGAAAATGTAAAAAAAGATCAGACTGTACAGTTTCTTATAATGGAGAACATATTCTCTATAGTGACAGTTTCTTTTATGTCCGTTTCTTATTGGCGAGGACTTACTGTACACCCCAAGGTTATGCTGCACTCGGTACTTTTTACAACGTAATACAGAATTTATTTACCATACGCTGCTGCTCAAATAAGGCTAAATTGGCAGCTTTGATTTGATACATCTTAACCTGTCATGGTTTGTTTCACAGGTGCTAGAGAATATCATGAAAACCGAAAAGAAGATAAAGCCACATATAGACACTGGGGTATGTAATGCTAACTGCTAAATTATATGCAATCAGCTTCCAACTGCTCTCTACAGTAACGCTACAGTAGATAGATGACAAAGAAGAGTATTTNTGACGGTTTCTTTTATTTCCGTTTCTTATTGGCGAGGACTTACTGTACACCCCAAGGTTATGCTGCACTCGGTACTTTTTACAACGTAATACAGAATTTATTTACCATACGCTGCTGCTCAAATAAGGCTAAATTGGCAGCTTTGATTTGATACATCTTAACCTGTCATGGTTTGTTTCACAGGTGCTAGAGAATATCATGAAAACCGAAAAGAAGATAAAGCCACATATAGACACTGGGGTATGTAATGCTAACTGCTAAATTATATGCAATCAGCTTCCAACTGCTCTCTACAGTAACGCTACAGTAGATAGATGACAAAGAAGAGTATTTTATCACTTCAAGAATTACAAGGCTGATGTTCTAGCACAAAACCTAAATCCATTTCGGAAGTCTTGTTACTTCAATATTTGCGATGCGAAAATTTAAATTCATTTTTGTTGATTTTTAAATTACACAACTTTGCCAAAAGAACATCTATTGATTGGCTTGTGTCTCCTCAGGGTAATTTTTTATCTCATTTTTACGTTATCTTACCAAAAGAGTTACGATATTTCATGGTACGATTGGTACATTTAAGTATCAACCTGTTTCCACTTTCATTGCTGAAATATTTATGGCTCCATGTTTTTAGGGATTATTTGCGAAGCCAAATTTTTCAGATTTTTCAAATGTCGATCGTAGACATGGAGCCACAGATATTGCCGTTTCCTACTCACCCCGGAGACTTCCTTGACAATTGTCTTTGTTACACAGGCATTTCATTTCATTTCATTTTATATTATTTAACCACGGTAGCCCCGTCAGTCCTGTGGAGACTGCTTTACAGGGGGCCGTGCAAAAAGACTGCAAAGTAAATAGAAATAAAAACACTAAAAATGTCCATAACAAAATTATACGAAATTAAATCAAAGTAAAAGTGAAATCAAACTCTCTGCAATGGCTCGTTTAACCTTTTTTTGAAGGTAGGAAGAGAGGGTAGAGAGAGGCTGCTGAGAAGCAGGAATTTAAGCATGATGTGATGGAAAACGATAAAATCTTTTCAATGTTAACTGTTTTAAACTTTGTTTTACTCTTTATTTAGAGCATCATCTGTCAAGAGTTATTCGTAAAAGCACTAATGGCATGCTGTTTAGAAATTGTTATTTCGTCTTATAATTCACAAAAGTAAGTTCGACTTTTTTTGTCTCTATTATTTCCAATGCATTCTAACGCTATTTCACTTTAGTGTGAACCAAACTTACGTGCAGGCTTTTGGCGCCCCGGTCTTTTCACATTGCTGGGGGCACGTGCCCCCCGGCCACCACGCCACTGAAACTGCCAATAATTAAGGCATTGGGCTTTGAACAAGAATCACAGTCTTTTGGAGGTAGTTTCCTCTGGAACACTCTCGATGACAGTATCAAACTGAACCAATACTATCGACTTTTAAAAAGAGGATCAAAGACTGGGCTGGAGATAAATGCACCTGCAAAATAAAGATTTTGTCTTTTGGATCATCACAAAGTCTTTTGAATCATCCGGTGGATCTACAAATGATCTTCTGGTGGAAGATCCTAAGCAACTGCCTCTTTATACCAGCTTATTAGAATCCTGTTTATAATATCTTGTCCCTTGTTTCGAAAAGGATCGTACAATCGCATCAACCATTGAGTATAGACTGACTTTAGAGAATTGTAGAAACCATGTAACCTATCGAAACGTTTCGATGAGAAATAATTTCGGACAGGCTTAAGATGCGAACAGAAAAAAGTCTTGAAGAAGCATCTTCTAACCTCTCTGTTGTTATTGTACGCAAAGCCCTGTGACTTTATGGGTCACATGGCAATTTTGGAATAAGAAATCCCCTTGGATAGCCGTATAATTCCAACACTCGATACTGATACAACGTACATAACGTTCTTATTACATCATTTTGCTGTTCATACTATTGATATTATTTTCCTTGCAGAACTTTCCCGTGGATTCTTCGGCCATTTGAACTTAGTCCATTTCATTTCTACAAGGTAATGTTCTATGATAAATCCCTGAACAAAGTAAATCCTCCCAAAATATTTGCTATTATTTTTTAAAGTATTGCTGTTATTTTTAAAAGTATTGGCAGTCAGGAAATGTGATATTTCCATATAATTGGCATGATTACTTGGACCTTTGGTGAATTGGAGAAGTCACTAGCCATTGTGCTGCATGACTAAGCTTGAATTGATTGAAAAAAATTTATGTTCAAAAATAGCAATTTTTAAAAATACAGTAGGTACCCGCGAATAAGAAAAACTGTTTTCATTTTCAGTCTATTGTTTAGAAAACAATAAACCATTGTTTTTTTATTTAAAAATATTCAGTATCTGAGTTTCTTGAATGTGTGTTTCTTGTTCGTGGGTACCTACTACTGTACCCAAAGAACAAATAGGGGGGATTCCAAGGCTGTCTAATAAAGAAAAAGCAATCGCTAAACATCTATTGCATGCAAGCATGCCCTAAAAGAGTTCGCCTGTGTGTAATATGCTTTTGCTTTCTTCTCCGTGCTGAGTATGCACCATAATTCTCAGTGTGAGATTTTCATAAATTTTAAAAGTTGATAAGCAAAGAGGGACGGTTGCTTGCTGGCAAGAGTAACATATCTTTAGGGGAATCTAAGTGTATATAAGCCTTTCGTAAAAACAGCCATGCAAAGGCAATAGGTCGCGAGACGTGCCGAACCATATTTGGGTAACTTATCTACGTCAACAGGAAATACTGATATCTGATAGGCTAGAATTTGACCGCAAATGGCTTGAGCCACTTTTATATGCTTAGATTCCTTTTAACGTGTGCTGTTGGGAACATTACTTCTTGATAAAACCGTTAAGTTTGTAAGAAGGTGACAAAGCCTTAAAGTTGAATATGACAGATGTGGCTTGTTTAAAACCGAAATATTACGTCCAGTCATGAGCGTGAGCGCTATGTCATCAGATATCGCACGGATGTAGTCAGAATGCTTCAGCTTGGTTCACACTCGAGTGAAAATGCGTCAGAAATGCGATGGAAAAACACGTTGAAATTATTTTTGCCTCAATTTCGAGATTTTGTCGACGCATTTGAAAATGTCCTAATGTATTTGGATGGAATCACGAAGTTTTTAATTCCAGTTGAAAGTAATTGCTCACTAGAAATGCGTTTAAAATGAATTTATAAAAAGCGAATATGAAGAGGGCAGGCCGCTATATCGACGGCGTTTGCCGGATCCAAAAGGATGCTTCAGATGATCCCAATTCTAACGCATTTTTCACTCAGTATGAAGCAAGCTTTAGCATTCTTATAGGCCATTATTTAGAGTAAGATCGAGCGATCGGTTGCAGGTTTAGTCAAAGCTTGAATTCCCATTAGAATTTTTAGATGATTTTAGTTTTGTTAGTCATCCGATATCCATCCTACCCACCATTTTTGATTTGATATGACCGAAGTTTTTTTCTTACAGATTATAGAAGTGGTTATCCGAGAAGAGGAAGGTTTGTCAAGAGATGTTGTCAAACACCTAAATAAAGTAAGAAGTTTTAAAAGCTATGTTATTAGTTGAAAAGTACTATATTGCTGGGTATCCAAGAAGTGTGAATTTAACATTTGCTCCCAACCTTGCAAATCTCGTTGCTCAGCATCGTTTTTCTGAATTCCTGAATTTTCTAATTATGGATGTATAAAAACCAACAGGGCATACAAAATAGGTTGCCTTATTTGTCTGAAGATTACGAAAGAGGCATTTTGCATATTTTGCTCCTTTATGTTTGATAGAAAATTAATAGACTGCCCATATAGATTCGTTCAAAATTGACTGAGTTATGATCTTCGGAAGTTCGAATTTGCCCTGTGACTGAAACGAGCGGCCTGCTATTATAGTTTTATTTTTTCGAGCAACGAATGAATAGCTTAATAATTTGAAACAGAAATCTTTGACAATATAGCGTTCGCAAAAGTCTTAACCCTATTAAGGGAGGGGGGCGTTATTCGCCCCCCTACCAAACTTTTATATATTGCGCTAAAACGACAGAAGACATAACAACCCAGTCTTAGTGACTTTTAGTCAAATTTAATAGGCAATTACATTTTTGACATTTCATTGTTCTGACCTTCATCATGTGACCACAGTAACACCATATTTGGAGAGTGGTTAACAAACAAATCTTAAAACGTCCGTAGTTTCTGTCTCGTTTGTTTGAATGATCTCACGTGCACCATTCGATTGCATTTGATGAGTACGTTCATTTGATATATAACTTTTTCATATTTGCTGACATCAGCAAAATCTAATATCTATGACGTAATTTGCATATATGACGTCATTGTTCTAATTAATAAGTGTTCAATATAAAAAAAATTTGATCTAATTTGCTGCATCTTGTTTATTTGATTCATTTTGAGTGAATATTTACTAGCAAAGAGGACAATACTATGAAAAAACTGTAAAGAATATCAGCGCATCATGTAAAAAGATAATTAAAAGCCAATTGTTCTAAAAATAGAATCTAAGAAATTCTACAAAGTATGTGTTTTGAGTCTACGATATGTGGCCTACTATTTGCAACAATTCTGGAGAAAATCAGTTCAGTAATTGATGAAATAGACGTATATTTGTTCTGGAGCAACAAATTTGCCAAATTTCCTTTGTTTTTTAGTTGTTTAGCAACGAATCACGTGACTAAGTAATTGCTATTGTTATATTTGAAAAGCTAAGTGTCCAAAGAACAATTGGGGTAAATCTCATTGTTATATCTCTCGTAGTTTCGGAGAAAAAGAGGGGGGCCAAAAATGCCCCCCCTGCCCAAAAATATCAATTTTTTTGCCTGCCCTGAATAGGGTTAATAATCGTCACAGACTATTTCCACCGACTATCTCTGATGCAACAACCTTCAGTCCATCCGTCTATTCTCGAAGCTGTTATTTGCATCGAGATAAATAATGGCGGGCAGAGCTGGTGTCAACCATATTTCAACTTTGAACTTTCGCAGATCATACCTAGGCCAGTTTTCAACCGATGTTTTAGAAGATTTGGGCTTTGTATAATTCCAGTTTAACATCTGACGGGCAAACTGCTGTAATAACGAGGTCAGTCTTTTCGCCGTTTTTTCAAATCTGTATGCAAACGGGGCACGAGTTTGTGGACTCCCTATAGATATTATTTACGTATCCAAAATCTAAACCGGTTTAGTTTTCTACATCAGCAATCATTTTCATTGTTTGTGCTAATTATGCCATTTATTATATCCTTATTTGTTATTATCATTGCATTACAGAAAGTTTACCCATTCCTATCACTTCAATCATTGCTACGAGGTTTTCTACTTTTTTCAGATAGAAGAAAATATCCTTGAGAAATATGCTTGGGAAGAGAATTCCGTTTTATATGAAGCTCTAAAAAACGCTGGCGATAGAGTTCCTTCGTGTGAAAATGTTTGTGGTGTTCCACCAGTGCAAAATGATGTTGCTCTTACATTCCCACCAGGAACTATTCTATCTCCTATCATGCAAAGACCTGTTTACAAAGTTTCTGGGGACAAAATTGTTGGATATGGTAGGTTAGACATCTTTGTTTTCATCCCATTTAAAAGTAAATAAAACATAAATCTGAGAAAATAAGGATCTAATTAAATGTGTGCAATAAAATGCAAGCAAAAGCGAATTTTAATCTCAAAACACCCTGAATTTAAAACGACAGGGATAGCATAGCATTAACCAGTTCAATGCGACCTTTTTTCCATAATGGTCCCAACTGGATACAGGCTTAATTAACTGTCTTTTAGAAACTTAGAAAGTGCTTTCCCTTCACGCTATTGTAACGACTACCCCTTGGAAAAGACTCCCTCGGCAATGCTGTATTTTGAATTACTTAATCTTTGCCCGAGTTTGACAGAGTAATAGCGTTTTCCAGTCAGCGTTTTTACGATATTACAAAGAGCTTGATAGGAACTAACTTAGGAACTCTGTTATTGGGCTAAAAATATTCAAGAAGAACTTCGTACTCTGTTTCCTGTATGTTTTAAGGCTGATTTCCAGTCAGCGGAATTTTCCGAGTGGGCGGAAATTCTATTGTTTAAAAGAGAACAGCTAGCTTCGAATTTGAATAGAAAGTTACGTATGAGTACCTTCTATTGTTTAAAATTCCGCCCGCTCTGAAAATTCCACTGACTTGAAAGCAGCCTTTACATGTTTGTCCTACTTCTTTTGACACTATCAGTTAGACCCCCAATCATACTTAGAGTTTTTCTTGCTTGTGATTAACTACTTTGTGAATATTACCTGTCCTGCTTTTACTGAATTCACTGTTGCTCTGGTATTGCTTTCTAAATATGTTTTACCAAACGGAGCAGTGATAGAATTATTTTTGGGTTCCTTGCAAATAGCTATTCGTGATAATGTATATGTTTAGCTGTACGACTCACAGCACATCACGTATTTTGACTTTAATTTTTCTCTCACGTGGCTGTCGTTGCTATTGTTTGAGTGGTAGTTCTTGTCAAATGATTTTATGTCAATAAGAAATTTTCAGTGTTCAAATTTTGATCATCAATTAGAGAGCCTCATTCAGTTGATATTCAAGCCACCGACAACTCCAGGCTATGTGCGAAATTTAGTTTTAGTTTTAAAATGAAAATTTTTTTACGAATTGATTTCTGTAGAACAACTTTCCTTGACAATCCAACAGTAATTCCAATATTTGATAATTTCCATTCAGTGTCCATGAATTCGGTGAAGATAGCGTTATTTTCTTTCATGTTTCTAATTACAGTCATCGTCAAAAGCCTTGTTTACATCGCATTTTAACCATGACGTATTTTATGGCTATGTTCTTAAATTGATATATTTGTTTTCATCGTCTTCTGTGGCACAACAATCTTCAACAGCATTACTAATATCTGGCGGATTTAGTTCTGTTTCAATGAGTTTAGTGGACCAGGCTTTATTCTCTTCTATTTTCCTGACTACAGTCCTCGTCCAAAAGCCAAAAGTCGGTCTCAAATTGGATCTCAAATGAGATTTGCGATAACGCAAAATTACTCATGCAAAACAATTTGGTTGTTGTTATTTGCGGACATTTTCATCTGACACCTACTTTGAGACAGACGATGATTTAGATGCCATTGTAACCATGCAACATTTTAAAAGCTGTGTTCCCAACTAATATATTTTCGTCTAAAATTCTTCTGCAGCACAACAATCTCCGACAGCAACAATTTCTGACAGATTCGGTTCAGTTTCCATGAATTCAGCGAAGCGGACATTATTCTCAGCATCTGCATCACCTAATTCGTCAAATGTCCCCTCCTCGGTGACAAGCATTGATATATCACCACAAAAAGCAACTGTGCTCGGTACACTCAGCGGAAAATTCGTCATCCAGCCTACTAAAGGTCCTGCTGGTATGTGTTCTTAAGGTTTGAAAGATATTTTTATGCAGTTATTTGAAGAAGTCTGATGCAAAAATACACTTACTGGGCGAGTAAGAAAAAAACAGTCTTCATTTGAAAGGCCACTGCTTCTTAGCAATAATATTGGCACATGTTCAAATCGATTTTAAAATTTACTGACTGAAATCGGCCACTCCGTTCTGACTTTGTGAGGGATTTTCTCGAGAAGTCCCCTTCGAGAAGCCTTCAAAACAGGCCAAAAAGCACGATCAAATTTTCCTCATATTTCTGCCTTGCAGCAATGACTTGTACATGCTTTAGCACGTGTTATTCCTTTTGGGAGATGAAATTGCCATCCCTAGGAGCATAAACATATCATTCCAGGCGATTTCATCCTCCCAAGAGGATAACACGTGGTAAAACGTGTTAAATTCATTGCTGTAAGGCAGAAATATTAGGGAAGTTTGATCCTGATTTTAAGCCTGTTTTGAAGGTTTGTTTAATAGTCTTTCTCGAAAAAATCCCTCATAATTTCAGAACGGAGTGGCCGATTTCAATCAGTTAAATTTTAAAATTTATTTGAACATGTCCAGTATTACATAATATATTTACTAATTTTATTCTCTTGATATCAAGGGAGCAATGACCTTGCAAACGGAGAGTGTTTTTGTTTTGTTTTACTCACCCGGTAGGTTTGTGATGAAATGTTCACTAAATGAGTTAGCAGCGTTATATTCGTATCAAGGTATCGTTGTGAATGTTAAACTATTAGATGAGGGAATAAATACTTCAAAAGATTATCCCTATTTACTACTGAATGAGTAAAAGACAAATGGGTGTTTATTTAATTGCAGAAAAACTATTTAGATATAAAATTTTACTTAAGTAGAATCGATTGTACCTGTCCATCGTTATTGGTTTCCCAAGGAGCTACTAGCTTTGTCACATGTTTAAGAAGAATTAGAAATGTTGCAGGAACTGTTTCTAATTCTTTTATGAAGTATTCCTGTATAAAATGGTGTATCGCACTTTGAAATTGATGGATAACCCGGCGAGTCAAAAAATACGTTGAACAGTTGTAAAGCCTGTAGTTTGCTACCTATTCATCAGTTTCTTTAAGACTGACTACCATTGTGACGGTAACATGTCAACTTAGATACACAAATTTAGTTCGTTTAAATCGCTTGTATCGTTCGGTTCCCGAGTTTTGAGCGATTTTATAGAATTGTTCAATTGCAGAATCCTTCTTTAAACGGATCTAAAATCCTTGATCAAATTTGCTAACAATTCAGCATGACGATACTGAAAACTATCTGAAAAGTGGCTAAAGGAAATTCTTAAGTGTAAAAAATAGCGAGGATGGCTCTGTATTTACACAGCTGATCGCCCAGGCAATAAGATTGCCCAATTAAGTTTGATTTTCATGGCTGTGGAGGTTGAATGTGGGAAAATTTGATCCAGAAGTTTAGGCCTGTTTTGAACGATTCTGAACTAAAACTCTTTTATGGAATCACTTGTAAATCGAAAAAAACATGAGCGATCTTAGCCAATTAAATTTTTTATCTAAGTTGGCATGTTACCCACACAGTGATACTCGGTTTTAATGGATATGATGAGTATCTATCAAACTACAGGCTTGCAAATGTTTTAATTTTTTTTTACTCACCCAATGTTTTAATTTTTTTTGGCTAAAGCTAAAACCGATACATTTGTGGCTAGAATCGAATTAAAAGTTTGCTTTTTTGGACACCCCGTAAGATGAATTTTTAGAATGTTAACATGACATTTAATACAAGAAAATTCACCCCTGGACATAAGACCGCTTTTTTAAATACAGACCTCTGAACTTATTTTATGCTGCGGAGCTCTGCTGCTTCTCTACTAAGTTTTATCTCTTTGGTTTCAGGTAGTCGAGTTCCTATACAATTAGTGATTGCAAGCCCAAGTGCCTCGCCAAGCAAATCCCCCGCTAAGTATTCAGACAAAGGCAGTCCTATGAGCAAAGGAGGGTCAAGGACAGGAAGTCCTGCAAAAGCGAAGCCAAAAACAAGCTCACTCGGTCTCTTCTTTAGAAAGGTATGATATGACTTTGCGTTGATTTATCTCACTGGCATAGAAAGCAGGCAACAAAGTTAGAAGACGTTTCTGAGAATACTTGAAAATAATTAGAGGTGTTTAGTAATTTCATCTTGCCTTCTGTGAATATCCTTGACGACCAGAAGCCCTTCTAAGCATGCGAATTAAAATACAAAGCTGCATTGTTTGAGTGCAAGATGTGTTTGGGTCATTTAATTTGTCAAGAGAGTAAATGATGCTATTTTCATCAATCGAACAAACTAAATTGGACAGTTCTTGTCCTTTAAGTATTTTAAAAACGACTTCCAAGCAGTGGCGAACACTAGGTGGGTGAGGGGGTGCAGTGCCCCCCCCCAAATGTTGGGTAGAACAAAGACCTTTTGTTTGAAAAAGAAAATTCCAACTGAAACAATAGCTTCGCCCCTAACATTTGACAAAGTGTCTGCCAGTGCTGCCAAGGAAAGCCGTCATAACCTCCAGAATTGCATGACCGATTTTACTGAAAGATATTTTCATATTTAAATTTGTGTTTCCATGGTGCAACAGTGGGACGCTTCTATAAGACAACGTTGTTTTGGTTCACTTTGTATTTATTTGTATTTATTTGCATTGACTGAGAAATTGATATCTTTCAGGTGTATCATCTTGCTAGCGTTCGAATGAGCGACTTATGTTCAAAATTAAACATCCCAAGCGATCTTCAGCAAAAGTAAGTATCGGATTAAAGCTTGGCTATTGCATTTGGTCACCTTTTTGGCCACCTTTTCGAGTTTCAAAACTTCCCTTATCAAAGTTACAAAATGCCTAATCCTTTTTTTTTTTTTTTTTTTTATTCTCATAATAATTTACATACAATAACAAAGGTACATAACGATACCACCGGGAGCATGGAAATGCATAGCAACCCTGAAGCCATTTACAATTAACTTAATTACAAACATACATAAAGTACTTAATTACATACGTAACATGCAATCAAAATGCATGAAGTGTCATCGAAGGCCAAAAACCCGACCCCGACAGGGAAGAAGCCACCCCGGCAAACAGTAACACCAAACCGACAAGCCCAAGGCCATCAGCCCAAGCCCGCCACATGGCCCCCATTCGCCAAAATGACCCCACCCCCACCGAAACCGAACACCGGCCCCGATGACACTTCATGAAAATGAAAATAAAGCTTAAACNGCTTACTTTGCCATAAATAATTTGATGATGGCATTGCTCATGAAGGGCAGGGTGGACCCCAGACTCTATGAATAGATTTGGCTGATCGGTAAATATTAGATCTATGCATGATCTAGATTCGCCCATGAAATGAGTTGGTTCAGAAATTAATTGATGGAGGCCAAGATCTGATGTAAAGGGTTCAAAGACTTTACCAAAGTCGTTTTCTAAATCATTTTCCCACCACTGGGGGGAACGAGCATTAAAATCGCCGGTTATAATGACACAGTAAGGATTTTCAGCAGCCATCTTGGATAACATTAGGTCGAAATTCTTTGTAAATTCTTCATACTCTGCTTAACTCTGGCTAGGACTTCTATATAGAACTGTGAAAAAATATTTCTTCCTAATCCTTCAGGACTAGGAAAGTCTACAAGCTTTTATAGAATTAAATTTGGCACCGGAGCGTATATATTATGATGTCTCCTCTGCACACAAGACAAGGACGTTGTCTACTAATCATAGATAACTTTGTGCTATAAATTATGTGCATCAAAGCTATTTTTCAACAACATTGGTGTATCATTCATCTGCTTAACTGTTAGCATATTTAAAAAGTTTTCAAGTTTATGCACTAAAACAAATATGCGTGTTCACTAAAGAACGTGTGTCACCACAATATGAGAAGTTTTGCGAGAATGTGGTAAAGGTTTAAAAGACTCTATTAAAATCTTGCAAAATCCTTTTAATGATTATTTTATTTATTCCAGAATCTGGACATGCTTCGAATATGCTTTAGTCAATCGAATATTTTTAATGAAAGATCGTCATTTGGACCAAATGCTCATGTGTGCCATTTACGTTATGTGTAAAGTGACAAAAGAGGACAAAACATTCCACGACATCATGAGGTGCTATAGGCAGCAGCCACAAGCAAATAGTGACGTATGTATGCTTTTTAAAACTGTTTAACACCTTAGCTTCTCAGTTTCTTTTATTAGTGTGAACCGGAGGCTTATTACATGACTGAAGTTTCAAAAACGAGGCAATACAGGAACCCCGCCACTCCCATTGGCCAATTAGACATTTCCTGCATTTTCCCGTAGCGATAAAAGAACAGTTTTGTGTCGTCACAGCAATTAGGCCTATTTTATGTGATTTACGATTTATGAAGTTACACGAGATGACAGTGAGAAAATACGTTTATTAAACGACGTGAGTCGAAATCAGAAGCTATCAGGTAATAAAACTCATCCTAATCGGGTTTGTTGTTGTACGCGAAATATAAAGCCCTCGGTCTTCACGTACAGACCTCTCAAGCTCGGTTTGTTCTTTAAAGATCCCGAACTTTGTATTTGCATGTACAACACAAACCCGGTTAGTATGCGCATGATATTAACTGAGTCCCTGTTTGGGTAAAACTTGCTCAAGTTGGACTCAAAGACGACTTTTTCATAAAGATGGCACTATTTTGTAAAGTTTATGTTCCGATTAAAATGTGGTATAAACGACGTGATCCTTCCTTCCAAAATAGATCGCGCTAGATTCACCTGAACTTCACTATTTTTCTTTAGGAAGATTTTGAAAATGAGGCTATTTACCAATTGTAAAAGCTTTATTCAAAAGCAAAAGTACTGCTTTTCTCTCTATCGAAGTGTTTAAACGAAAAGAGAAACGGAAGAACGAGAAAGCAACCTAACAAGAAACTTGTCGTTTAACCTATATAGAAAAGGACGAAGGCAGAAACCGTATAGCACCACATCATATATATCCAGTATCATATGTCGTCTGCGCCAAGCGCCCACAAGTGACCCATTGCCGCAGCCGAGCAGACCACCCCTACTGGCACCTCATCCTAAGAACTTCAACAAGCTTTTCTCCGAGGAGAGAAGCTTACAGAATATTTTTGGAGGAGTGTTGGTACTTCCCAGGTGGCAGCGACGCGATTCGAACCCACGGCCTTCGGCACAGAAGGCGAGCGCGCTAGCCACTACGCCAACCAGGGAGCGCCAACCTACCACCTGGAACTTAACTAACATTGCTTTGTCCTTGAATAAGTCTTTTCCCGTAAGCCATTTCTGCATGGAAATAAAACGGTTTATCGACAGCAAGATAATTGCTTTGCAGGTATATCGACATGTTTTCATCACTCGAAAAGAAAAACCGAAAACTGAGACATCCACTTCATCAACAAATGATGACCAGAGTGCTGCAGCACCTTCTTCTCCAGAGAAAGCAGCACAGGGAACCGAAGAACAGAAATTAACCCCAACCAGATCGACAAGATCGGCTTCAAAAGCCAACAAAGATGACTCTAAGTCAATTCAAATAAAAACAGAGCCGCAAGAGGAAATAACAGAAACCAATGACACTGAAGCTACGTATGGTGATTTGATCGAGTTCTATAATCATGTTTATGTCAAGGAGATCAAAGATTTTGCCTTGAAGTTTGCACAAAGTAACAGATCTGTGAGTAAAATTTATAATCTTTTTTCTGGATGTTAAAAAAGTGGCAAGTGCTGCAGACCCTAAAAATAGAATGAAATTCCCATGTAATATGAACATTTCCTCCTATAGTCGACGAGAAAGTGTTGATCTCTAACAGCTTTCTATGTCTAAAATGTTCGACTTTGATTGTTTTTGTAAAATCCTCCTCCCATCATCGTAAGGCTAAGCAACTGGTCATATTGACATGTTTGTGCTTGCTGTTGATTTTTTGCTCATGCTTCTTTTGGTGCTCTTGTGGCTGGTCGTTTTACCGGTGTTAAGGTAATTCTCCTGTCCGCTCTAATAAGCACGGAAAGCCGGTTTTCAGAAATCCTCCTTATAGGTTTCAGAAGAACTTATTCACTCCGCTAATCTAAAGATTTTAATCATACTTTTTTATCACTGACACAATAGATGTTTAAGGAGACACATGCCAAATCTGAAGGCAGTAGCTTGGTTAGATTTTCCGCAATTAAATTTTAAAGTTGTGTAACTTACTCGACAACAAACACTAAAAAAACTGGTCAGTCGATAATCGATATGCAAGTGCGTAAGAGTTGGTGAAGTGCTTGCAAGCATGTGTGAAAAATGTCAGCATTCTTTCGAGTTCGAGAAAAAGAATCTAACATTTGCTTGCAAATGTGCTATTTGATATCTTAATTTTGTCCCAAATGGAGGAATTAAAATGCTTAGAAATATTTTCAATCATACCCTTTGGCAATTGCTTTCTTTTTCCTCCCCCTGGGGATCAAGTAAAATACCTCATTGCTCATGCAAGATTTTAAAGGAAAGTGATAGATTTCTGAACCATTTTATTTTCTTTCGTATTTGCCTATCGATAATCGACTGACCAGTTTTTCTAGTGTTTGTCGAGTAGGCTACCAAATTTTATTGCGGAAAATCTACCCAAGCATTTGCCTTCAAATTTGGCATGTGTCTCCGCGAACATACCTGGTGTCCCAAAAAAATGTATAAACGTTTGAACAGTTCCTGCGGAGGAGCCTTATTTTCGAAAATTGTTATTCAACCTTTATGATATAGCCTAAGACAGATGGTTTTTTAATTATACTACTACTATCTATGCGTAATTTGAAAGTGTTTTGGAGCAGCTCAACAATAAGTTTTTAGAAGTTATTTGAGCTATCAAAATTAAAGATATTTTCACTAATTCAAAAGCCTGAATATTTCATTTTTATGACTGAATAATCAGAACTGAAACGAAACTTGGGTGAGAAGTTCCATTCGTCGTTGAACAAACTCCTTGAGAAAGTTTCTTCAGTCCTACAAAGTTACTCTGTGACCTGTTAAAGTGTAACTGCATCTTTTCTTGTCATTTTTTGTAATTTATATAATAGTTCAATTGATCAACAAACTTTTAAGAATAGAAAGTTTTAATATGGTTGATCTGCCTAAAACCACTTTCAAATTATGCATAGATAGTACTAGCATAATTCAATAACCATCTGTCTTAGGCTGCGTCAGAAATTTTGCCTGTTTAAGTGAATTACTCTACAAATACAAATCCGATTTGGTCATGCGAGGTTACAAATTGCAAGTTAAGATCTCATCTATATTATCACGTTAAAAGAAAGATTTTCGGAATTGAGGCTCCTCCGCATGAACTGTTCAAACGCTTATACTTTTTTTGGGACAGCCGGTATAGTGTCAGTATTAAAAAAATTTGATTAAAATCTGAGTGGACAATGAGGTTCTTCTGAAACCAATACAATATTTTAAAATGACCTGTCTCAAAAGCTGCGAAAGCAAATGATTGTGTTTAATATATTTTTCGATTGCCAAGAATATGGGTGATACCATGCTTTTTATAGAATGTCAATAGACCGATTGGTTCCAGAGTAATTAATAAATTTCCTGAGAGGAGGATTTATGAAAAACTGCTTTCCGTGCTCATTCGAGCGGAAAGCAGAGTTACCTTCAACGGGCATGATTTTTGCCTCTGCCCAAAGTACAACACCCCAGATATCTGCTTGAAAATCGTTGGTTACTTGTAACGAACAGAAAAGGTTTTTGAACTATTTCAAGAACATCGCCCAAAAATGTCTGCTTTATTCTCCTTGTCAAACAATGTCTTGCGACGGCCAAACGGTGAAATTTGCATCACATGCACATCTCGGATATTTGTCCAGCAATGACTTGGTCATGGGTTCACTTTTGTATAAGTTAGATGAAATTTGTCCCCTTCAATTGTTCTAGAAAATCATATATGGAATGATTCCCAGTGATACATTGCTGTGTATTGGGTTTGTTTGGTTTCTGATACACCTTCAGTCAGCCTTCGTGTTGTTTGATAACATATTTGAATTTCAGCTCGAGGCTCCTCCACTCTCGCCATTACCAATAAGAAGGAGGCAGCAAGCTTCGCCGAGGAAGGTTTCAAATCGACATCAAATTTATGTATCTCCAATCAAAGATGGTAAGTTAAATTCCAACTGAAATTGTATTTCTCTTTATTTTTGCTGTTATTTATGCGGCCCAAAAAATTGAAGTATGTTCGCAAATCATCAAATTTGATTATAATACCGATCGTGGAAATTTCTTTTGTGTGCTTCTGTCAGAAATCGACTTGACCTTGATATCTGGAAGTCCAGAAGTGGCTTTGAATTTTTTGTATATTGTGTTGTTACGAGCTGAAACATGCTCCAAAATCACAAGAAATCACCACGACTCAACTTGGTTGCTAATGTCCTGTATAAAACTCTTATATCAGGTATGACTTGAACCTTCATATGAAATAGCAAGAAATTGCTTTGGATCTGAAAGACAATGTTTACCATTGCTCGAAATATGGTTTTCAAACTATAGTTTCGTCACCTCTTTCCCGTAGAGTTAGAATAGCAGTGATCTCTAAACACTAATTTGGCCCTTGACATAAATGCACAAAAACAAATGGCTAGTCTGCACTTTAGCAGACCAGCTTTCAATATAGGCAAATTATGTGTCATGGGGTAAGGGTTAGGGTCAGGGTTAGTTATGGTAAGGTAGGGTTTAGTTAGGGTTTGTAGGGTATTTGTTCAAACACGTTCCCAAGAGATATGACATAAAGCTGGTCCGCTAAAGTGCAGTCGTCCCAAAAAAATTTCAAGGTTTGAAAATAATCAAAGTTTTTGTGATTTTAAAGGGCTTCTCTTTGTTGGATAATCTGGTACTTCGTTATCTTGCAATGACTTGACCCGTTTTAACTGATTTATCCAATGAATGCTTTGTACGACATTACGATCACAAAGTATAGAAAATAGGTTTCTTGTCAAGCCGGCGGCAACATAATGAATACAACACTGCTTGCTTGCTTGCTTGCTTCCTTGCTTGCTTGATTGAGTGATTGATTGATTGATTGATTGATTGATTGATTTCATATATTTTATCACACTGATTTGGATGCAGTTGCGCTCCAGCTATGTAAGATGAAAACTTCGTTTCGCCATACTGATATTTCCATGCATCATTTTCTATTCTTTCAAATTTTTTGTCATTTGTAGTTACAACTACTCCAAGAAGTCATCTCCTGTACTGCTTTGATGAAAGTCCTGCGAGGGTACGTATGTTAGCCTCTTATTGGGTGTAACATGAGTTTTGTTGATTGGTAAAAAGCAAAAGAGCTGACGATCTTGAACACCTAATAATCTGACCGAGATTGCATCTTATGTTCATCTTTAATGCCTGAACACTAACCAGTGAAACCTTTGTTGCAGTTTCGGATTTATTGGGCATGGTGCAATTTTTCTCCTTCGAGAAGAAACTCGGTTTGGCACCCTCTTTGGCAAGAAGTGGGCCCCTAATTGTGACATTACCTCCCTCTTTTAAGTTGCTTCAGACAGAATGTCAGAACTTCAAGACAGAATGACAGAACTTCAGAAAGACAGAATGACAGAACTTCAAACAGGAACAAACATGCAATACAGGCAGTATTGAGTAGATCAATCAACTTCTATTTATAAAATGTAGTCCGAAAATTTGCACTTGCCGTTCTTTCCGTTTTTGGTGCCCCCCTCCCCCCCAACTTTGGTCCGGATCTGCCACTGCTGAGTTGTACAAAAGGGCAACATGTTTATTATTTGTTCGTCCTTCCTTTTCCACAATATCCAGTGAGTTTACTATTATGGGAGATTTATGAAATTATAAATCTTATTTTGATATGATCGAAAGAGTAAAAAACACCCAACGATGAATTACAAACAGGAGGTCGGATGTTGACATCAACTACCAAATGTTATAAAATTTCAATATTCGATAGTTTTAGCGTAATTTTCTTTTCCTATTACGCTCTAGTTTTGGATGTGGAATTAAAATCAATTTTTCAAACTTGTATACAGTTTATGAGACACCCGTTATGATTTTCAAACAGGTGGTACTGTTTTTAATCACTGTCTTGGTGAAAGGCTGCTTTAGTATGCCAATTGTGTGATTTCTTTTTTTTCATCACAGCGTCTGCAAGACATCAATAAAATGATAAAACATGGCCACTCATCGGATGCATCGAGGAGACGAAAAATCGCAATGGACGATGAATCAATGCCTAGTCCACCCAAGAAAATCGACCCGAATTTCGTGCAGCAACGAATCCAGGCCCTCAAATCAGACAGAAACTTCAGATAAAACGTAAATATTCATCCACTGCACTTACAGTAAGACTTCAATGATTGACTCTTAAATTAAGGTTTTAAAACTAATTAATCTGCTATTATCAATTTTAATTTGTTTTATCCATTTGAATTTTTATCTAAAAGACATAATTAATTTAGCTTTCCTCTAGATTTAGAAACACTTGGTTATTAAATACATAGGTGTGATAAAATTCGATTTTCATTTCAGTTATTGTTAAACTTTCAAACTATTTTTCCCCAACTACAAATGCATACCGATTGAGTCTGAAAAGTTCTGGCGTTTATTAGGCTATAGCTATAGCTGTTTATCAGATTCTATGAGACCAAACTAACTTGCAAATTGTGAGCCGAAAATTTAGTTTGTCAAGGACTCTCATTTCGCTCACTTACTTCTTGCAATTTAAAAAAAATTCTCGTTCGAAACAAGTTTGAAAAGCCTTTTTGGGTAAAACATCTGAAGATGCTTGTGGTCAAATTTTCTGGCATTTCTGGCATAGGTTTTACAATTATGGTAATGCGCTCGGAGTGTAAGTTGAGGTCCTTGTGCAGTGAGGCTAGTAATGAGCTAGGAGCACTTTTTCTCTTGAATTTTCAAGCATTGATATTTCCTGGCAGCTGATTTTTACTGATTTTCGGAATACTGCCAATTTTGACCAGATATCATTTAGTTTATTCTTGAAATACTTTCAACAAAACCGTTGCCAAAATGTCCCAAGAACTAACACTGAATTCATGAAAACTATTGCTCATTCAGTTAGAATATGACAGTTTGTAGCGATTTTATCCCGACATTTTGCCATGATTCGTTTACTTTCAGGCAATCAATTTTAGTTTACGAGTTTTCCAGATGTTTTTCCTTAGAAATTTACAACGAAAAGAAAGCGAAAACTTGAAAATGCAAAATGTTTTAGTTAATGTCAATGCATGTGGGATTTAGCATTGATAAAAATAGTTTTGCTTTGGCACACAATATGATTGACGAATGTACTTTCACATCTTCCTCGATTTTTTTTAGTTTGAACGGTAAATTAATTTGTGTTCACTTGCTTGTAATAAGAGTTTAAAATTAGAAATTCGACTCTGTATGATTTGAATAGTGTGTATCATTATAAGTAGTGTTAAGAACGCTTGGATTCATTGACTGGCAAAATCTTACAGTTTTCAAAAGTGTTGAGACACAAACGTTGTTTCAATACCTTAATGTAAAAACCTGCATATAGGCCGCACCCCAAGTGTTGAAGAACGATGAGGTCAAAGTGAGGAGAAGTGTGAGAATTCAAGATTTTCTTGTGCCTGAATTGATACCCAGATAACCAACCCACTAAACTTTCAAGTGTTGTTGATGAAACTCGTGGCAAGACCAAACTATATTTTCCACCAAAACTTAACTGTTTGGCATTTCGTCTATATACTTGCAAAAGAAACGACCATCTTCTACATAAAAAAAGTTGCGGCTACATATTCCGAGTCTTAGCAAGAATATTGCACCTCACCTCGCTCACTGCCAATTATTTATTTTGAAAAGGCTAGCATAGAGTGTCTGAGCTCAAAATCGATAAAATTATTTAGGACATTGACAAGTATTCCTTGGCGTACGATTGTTATCAGCAATCAACTAATTGAAGGATAGAATGAAAGGAGCAAAGGAAAAGCGGACAGGTCTGTCTACACACATTTTCAGCGTCGAATATTTTGTGCATCGGGGAGAGCCACATGTCCGTTGCGTTGCTGCAAAAGGTGCCCTCTGTTTCTTCTTAACAAATCAGAGAATTTATTTGCAAGAACTCATACAAAGATCCTGTAATGAAATAGGGTTAAATTTTGAAATTTGTTTGCAACACTCCCAGCTCTGAACTGCCTAAGCGCTACACTTCTATCGCTTTCGGTAAAAATTATTAACGTTGTTCTTCATCACCACAGAGCCCAACAATAATACCAGTATGTGGTAGGAGCCAGAATGGTAGACAACATTTTTAATGGAGCTCGTAGACAAGGGAGAAAGCTAAACCCTGTCCCTTAATATTCTGCCAGTCTTTGATTTATCACAAATACTGCATAACTCTAGTTCTTTATCTTGTATTTTGTCAAATTTTTGACGTTTTAGATAATGACATCTGCTTGATTTTCAAGTTTTACTCAAACCCAGTTTTATTCTTCATCTGTAGTCTGCACATCACCCAAAATACGGAAACCGTTTCTTCATCCTACTTTCGTGAAAATTGAATTCTTTAGAATGCAGAAAAGATTTGGATATAAGAACCTTATAAGAACCACCACTGTTTGAGCTTAGCCTAGAAAAGGTTCTTAATTCGGGGTTTGAAGATTAAGAATAATGCCTGCAAGAGGATACATTAACATATAAAGACTATATGAATTACATGATTTGTGCATCTTGCACTTTTTTTCATTCATTCATTACTTTATTTTAAGTAGACTGGCATGTTTCCTAGCTATATTACAGCTAATTTAGGCCTACTATGCATGCCGCATCCAGGCATGGGACCCCTAGTTTAACGTCCCTTCCGAAGGACGGCGAAGTGAGTTGCTTGGTCAGGCATCTGGAAGGTCACCTATCCGGATTTTGACCTTACGCGACCAAGCTTAACTTCAGTTACCTAACGGAAACTGTATAAGCCGCTCGACCACTCACCCCACCAAGGGGCTGTACAAGATTTCAAAGGGGTTGTATAAGAGTTTAGTAAACAAGGGGCGTGTGTCATAGAAGTTCTTAACCCTATAGTGGTTGGGCTATCTGAACTACCCTATTTTGGTTGGGGGCAAAATAACCCCCTCCCCCCTACCTAACTCTTGACTGATAATAGATAGAGCAACCAGATTTGTTCTGCTAATAGCCCCGGGCATGTACTTTTCAAAAATATAAAAAGTAACCTAAAATTTGGCACAGATATTGCTCACGTCAGCATGTTCTTTTGTGTGGTCCAGATATGAGATAAAATCAAATTTATAGCACAATTTCCATCCAAGCATGAAAATTATGATAGAATACATCAAATAACATTACTCTGCAAAAGAAATTTGCAAAATATTGCGATTTTGCTACTTTTTTCGCCAGAATTGAGATTTGAGAATTTGCGATTTTGACAGGGTCAGTCCCGGACAATTGCCTCTCTCCCCCTTATTCGTCAAAATATTTCAATGAAACTTTATGAGTACTTGCACAATAGGTAGTTGCTAAAAGTCAAAGAGTTTCGTTGTTGTAATTTTTAACCTTGCGAAGTTATCAGAAAAAATCTACTAGGGGGGGGGGGGAGTGCTCCCCCCAACCAAAATAGGGTTAAGCCTGGAGTAGGACTTCGTGGGTTTAAGATTTTTCAATACCGAGCTGGATGAAACCTCAGAACATGGGCGTTAAGAAATGCAATAGTTATTCCTACAAATTAGCTTTCCTTCTTGTGTCCCTATGCCCATTCCTCCTTGTTTCCCTATGCCCGTGAAGGTTGTTGTTGTTGTGTCTGGTTTTCCTTGTTTCCTTGTGTTGTGATTTGAGTGACACAACAACAAATTTCACGGGCATAGGGACACAGGGAGGAACACAATTTTGTAGGAATAACTACCGCATTTCTTAACGCCCATGCTCAGAATAGACCTGCGGCTAAGGACTTTAATCTCGAACCACCAACCTACCAAGACATATAAAAAATTATCCGGAAAATGAAAACAGGAGCGTCCTCTGTCCTAAAGCTATAATTTCTACCGGGTCCACATAGGGCTAAGACACGTTTAAGATCTAAGGTGGTAAGCCCGAATTGCTAAAGTTTATGCCAGAATCTAAGAATGATTTTCATCATTAAATAAAAGCTCTTGTCGTCGAAGTCGATATAGATATACATTCTAGCAGCATACAAATCAAATTTTTCAATAGCGCAAAGGGAAACCCCCAAATCATCAAATTTCACGCTTATTAGCCAATGACATCGCCGTATTTCGATCACATGACCGAAAATCGGCTTTTTGAGACAACTTTTCGAGTACCTTCACGGAAATCAAAATTGAAATTCGGATAATAAAGATACAGAGCTAGTTTCACCACGAATCGATTTTACAGGCCCCACTCCATATTTGTTATTCTGCATTTGGTTAAAATCTCATCAGGGATCGGCGTTACATCGCATTTCATCCCTTTGAATATTGGGCTATGTTCAAATATTTTTCGGGAACGCTACAAATAAGATATAGCTTCCAGAATATCACATGTTACATGAATTATACCACGGAACAGTGACGTAACGCAGTTTAGGGCACCTTAGTTCAAGAACTAAGGGCCCCCGACCAAAAGGGGCCACGAAGGGGGCCCAACAGAAGTTTTTCATAAGCTGTGCTTTGGGGCCATATGTGCAAAAAGGCTTCTTCAACCATAGCTTTACACCCATCTCAAAAACCTTTGCTGGCATGTTGTGGGTGCACCAAAAAAACTATCCACTATTAACAGGCCATGATAAATCGTACACTGGACTGATTTTGAAGATTTAGAACGTAATCTTACGCAAATATCCTGATTGAAATTCTGAAATGTTTTGCAATCTTTTTAGTTATCTGTTTCTTTAGCTATAAGCAAGTTTCTTAAAATGTTTGATCTTGAAAACACTGAAAAGGACAAATACAAGGATAAAATTTTGTAAAGATTCGACATGAATGTATAAAGCTAAAACTTTTTCTTGGTGATTTGGGGATTTAGAAACCTATTAGTTATAATTTGCTGCACGAGCGTTAAATTCTGGTGAAGTTGCAATGATGTGCCACGCCAAGCCGTTCCCTGCATGGCAATTCAACGAGACTCCATGCTTGCTTGACCTCATGGCGCTTCATTGTTTTTCTTTTTAACCCCCTTGACACAGGAACGCAGTGCCAGCACCAAAGTATAATTTCAATGAAATTATAAAAGGAAAGATGTTTCTTTGTTTCACTAAAAGTGATCTTACATTTCTCCCAACGCTGAACTAACGCTCGTGTAGCAAATTATAACTAATCGATTTCTAATCCCCGAATCACAACATGAGCGATAGGACACCGATTGTGTATCAGTGTAAAATTTGTGTCAGTGGTGAGCCACCTTAACCTATTGTTTGTGTGTTTTACCTTATTTTTACTGTAATGATCCTCCTTA
>REGM01000184.1:461481-540712 GCA_004194415.1 Aurelia aurita
CCTATTAGACAGATAGGATGCAAACCAGGTATTTTCAAGACCTATGATACCATACTTTGTCAGTTTTTTAAGTAGAATCTCATGATCAACTGTGTCAAAAGCTTTCTTGAGGTCAATGAATACCATCCCTGTATACCGACCCCTATCCATATTAAGATACCAGTCATTGGTACAGTTAAGCAGACAAGTGACAACAGAGTGCAGTGATCTAAACCCAGACTGTTCGGAAAAAAGAAGCTTGTTTTTGTCAAGGTATTCATAAAGCTGGTTATAAATCAACTTTTCGAAAACACGGGACAAAAACGGAAGCACGGAAATCGGTCTATAATTAGAACGATCATCAGATTGGCCACTTTTGAAAATAGGGGCTACTCTTGCAATTTTCCAACTATCCGGGAATACACCAGTTGCGATCGAAAGATTAAAAATGTCACCAAGTGATTCAGCGATAACGGGTAGGCCTATCTTCAAAAACTGGTTAGCAATACCATCAGCGCCAGATCCCTTGGATGTTTTAAATTTGCCGAAAACCCTCTCTAACTGAGACACATTAATAGCCACAAATTCAAAGCGTAGATTGTCTGGGTTTACCGAGTACTCATTCTCCAGAAGTGGATTTTGCGCTTCAGGTATTTTGTCACTGAGAGTTTTGCCAATATTGCAAAAAAAGGTTATTCATTGATTCTGCAATACTTTTATTATCACAGATTTGCTTCCCATCAACATCAAGTGCTGGGATCTGAGTGGTTTTCGATTTCTTGTTAAGGACCATATTGATGGTCTTCCACGTGCTTTTAAGATCACCATTATGCGAGGCAATTTTATTTGTGTAAAACTCTCGCTTTAGGTCTGTGTTCAGCTTATTAACCTTGTTACGTATCTGCCTATAAGCTTCCATCAGAATTTTGGATTTTGAACGCACGGCTTGTTTTTTTAAAGAAACTGTGAAATTTGATTACATTTTGTCAAAATTAACAATGATAAAACGGTGGAGAAGGGTAGAAATTCAGGCGCGCAACTACGGGGGTGGGGTCCTGGGGGTCCTTCCCCCCAGTGGCGGCCTGGCAGGGGGCTGGGGGCCGCGGCCCCCCAGCCGACATTTTTAAAGGGGCGCCAAAGCTTAGGGTCCTTTGGAAGGGTGCCAAAACTTGACGAAGTTTGACGCGCCATAGCTATAATCCAGCAGCACGTGGCAAGGCAGGTCAAATGTCAAGGATCAAGCGCGTAGCCAAAGAGGGGTCTGCAAATTTGACCAATTTTCATCACTTTCAACATTCAAACCCAAGAAACACCCATTTTGTCGGCAAATTCGGGGTCAGCATCCCTCCAAAAATTTTGTTTAGCTTCGCCCCTGCAAAGGATACCTTCGTCAAGTCGTCATAGACATACAAGGGCGCTTTTATACAAAATAGGCAGCCTGATCATCAGTTCGAAAGAATTAATTTATAACATAATAACATAAGGCTAACATTTCATTCGAGTCAACGTAGATATAATTTTAATATACGATTCCAGTGCCGTGGCTACGGGAGTATTCGCCACACACTTTTGTCAAAAGAACGAACGTCCTCGAAATTCTTGGACGGCCAAGAGTTTTCCGAGAAATGGTGGAACGTGATTGGGAGAGTCTTCCTTAGCGAAAGTAAAGGTTGATGTCCTCAAAAAAAATTTTGCAACTGTCACATTGATAGAGCAACTATCACAAAATTGTAATAGTTGGCATTGGCAACATTGGATCGAGAGAGTGGTTTCAAGCCATAGTAACGGGTGTTTGCTCAAAGTTTTCCAGAACATTGTGATTCATTGAATTTTTTTACAAAATTATCAAAGTCTGACTTCTGTCTGGCACTGTCAAACATTGGATCGAGAGAGGCATTCTAAGCAAACTTAAGGAGTATTTACTCAAACTTTTCCTGAAGATATGGTGGTGATGTACAGAAGACTCATAAAATTGTCCAAGGTTCCATTTTAGTATTGTCAAACAAGAGGTCAGGAGAGACCTTCTAAGCCAAAGAAAAGGGCGTGTCCTCAAATAATTTCCTGGGGGCAAAGCCCCCAGACCTCCTCATTTCAATAACCCCAATTAATTTACCCTGGCCATGCCACTGCACGATTCGTTGATATTATTGACAAATATCATCCAAAAATTGTTTTGGTGAATTTTTTACTGGGAGTGTGAACCATTTCTTTAATTTCTCTTTCTAAAGTTTGGGCCATAGTTTTCAAGCCACGTAACGGTCCGGATATAACATTTGAAGATCAAAGAATACCTTTCTTGATATACAATATAAAATCCCTTCTTGCGTTGTATTTATAAAAAAGATAAAATGAGGAAGGCTGAGACCTTGAAATCCAGGTTGGGAGGAAGGTCAAGGATTTTTGCAACTCTGGTCTGGTTAAACAAATTAAGATAACGTGAGAGGTCAGTTTTTTATTCTCGACATGGTTAAAAGTCACAAGAAAATTGCATCTCATTAGAAACTTGACAACTATGTCAGTTATGAAGGGGCGCCTTTTCACTGCCGGCCCCTCCAGACGAAAAAAGCCAGGCCGCAACTGCAGACCCCTGCCCTTTTTGTCAAAAGGGCCAAAGTGCCCCTTTTCAGAAAATACTGTGTTAATCTGATGCATTGCAGGAATGTATTTCGACGCTTTCTTGCGATAAAGTATCGAAATTTATTTAATTGCCAAGGTCTCGAACTAAATATTAGAATTTACTATGTTGAAATTTAACTTTTCTTTCCGAAATCATTTGCGATGTTTTCTAAATATGAGGCTTCAAAACTTGCAAAAATGGCTGATAATCTCAACATATTTTCTGCAACTTTTATGTCTTACTGGGTGCACTAAAAAGAACTTCACACGTTTGAAAATTTGTTATACAGACACTACTTGATAATTTTGATAATGATAATGAATCGAAGTTTGTTTGATACCCAAAGGCTGAAATATTTTTTTGCAATTGTTTTTCTATTTTTCTGAGCTTTGGAAATATAGATAAAATTGATCTACGAACAATCAGTTATTTCAAAAAACCCCTCGATCAAAATTACGGTATAAAGAATCTCGTTACTCAAACACATTTTATTTTAAAGAGTTCAGAATTGAATCTTTATAAAAGTAGTAACGTATTTGATCAAATACCTTTGATAAAATCGCTTTTTAACTCTTTAGGGCAATGAAATGTATCCCAATGTAATTATATCCCAAATGCTCAGAAAAATAGAAAAAATCGCAAAAAATACTTCAGCCTTTCGGCTATCAACCAAACTTTGATTCATTCCAATTTATCAAGTAGTCTCTGTATAACGAATTGTCAAATATATGGGGTTATTTTTGGTGCGCCCAGTACATATGGCAAGCAACCCAGTTAATTGCTAAAAGACTACAAGCCGATAGACTTTTAAACGGGATTGTTTCTTATCTGTACAGCCCCTTATTAATTCTCTTCTCAGTTTAATCTCTTTTCAAGATATTCGCTCTCCAATGATCTAGAGGTTGTGATTTTAAAAAAATTTCCCGGGGGCAAGCCCCCGGACCCCTCGTACCTGTCTTCGCTCTCGTTTCATTTATCCACTTTCAAGTTGCTAACGCTGTGAGATGACATGTTTATTGATTTGTGTGCTTTACAGAAGCAAACGTTGAAGAAATATCCCTTGATTTCTGCCTTCGGTTTCTGAGTTTGAAAATTGACTCTCAGAAGAAATAATCAGGAGCGTGTCCTTTTTCTGGTTTCGACCTCTGCCCTGTAAAATTTCTAGTTGCGCGCCTGAAATTGGCGCGCTGTTGTTGGGGAATAGTTTTGCTACCTTGCTGCAGCAAAAGAAGCTGATTTAGAACCGAATAATGGCATTCTTCAGTGGATGAAGGTAGGCCCATTGGCTTTCTATGTAGCAAACAGCTTCAACTTGCCAAGGATTTTGAAATCTTACCAAGACAAACATTTTTAGATTATTTCGTGATATAATTCACGTAACATGTGAAATTCTGGAAGCTATATCTTATTTGTAGCATTCCCGAACAATATTTGAACGTAGGCAAATATTCGAAGGGGTGAAATTCGATGTAACGCCAATCCCTGATGAGATATTGACTAAATCATAGTTAATTAACTATGACTAAATGCAGAATAACAAATATGGAGTGGGGCCTGTAGAATTGATTCGTGGTGAAATCAGCTCTGCATCTTTATTATCCGAATTTCCATTTTTATTTCCGTGAAGGTACTCGAAAAGTTGTCTCAAAAAGCCGTTTTTCGGTCATGTGATCGAAATACGGCGATGTCATTGGCTAATGAGCGTGAAATTGGATGATTTGGGGGTTCCCCTGTGCCCTATTGAAAGATTTGATTTGTATGCTTCGGAAACCTAGATCAGGAAGAAAAGGAAATTATCCTTATTGGTGATATAAACTGCGATTTTAAGAATAGTAATAATAATAATAATAATAATAATAATAATAATAATAATAATAATAATAATAATAATAATAATAATAATAATAATAATAATTATTATTATTATACAACCACCAAAAGTAACATTCAAAACGGTGAATAAGAAGAAAATACAAAGTGAAATAAAAAAGTTGGAGAATGTCATCAAAAAGGTTATTACACCCACCATAACCGAAACAAACAGATTTGTTATTGCATTGATATGGTATATAGCCCATAAAATGGACCTGAAAGAAAGAGAGCAAAGACCTAAGAAAGATCCTTGGTGGAAGAGACGTATTAACAACGATATCAAGGAATTGAGAGCGGCTATCAGTAAACTTGAGAGGAGACAGAATAATGAAATGCTCAGCAATAGAGGAATGGAATATATTGATAAGAAGTACAGGGTAAGAGAGAAAGGTGTTAGTGTAGTAATAGAGGAATTGAAGCAAAGAGTTGTGGCGAAAGCAGCGAAGGTTAAGAGATTTGAAGCCAGAAACGAGCAGCAGCGCCAAAACAGATTATTTGAAGTTGATCAAGGACGGTTATATCAGGAATTAGATGGAAAAGATAAAAGTGAAATTCTGATCCCAGATGCAGATGAAGCACGAGACTTCTGGAGCTCGATATGGGAAAGCCCAGTAGAGCACAACACTCAGGCTGAGTGGCTGAAGGAAATCAAAGAGGAGATGACGGGATTAAACCATAGACAAGAAGACATAGAAATTGAAGAAGGAAAGGTGAAGGAGCAGTTAAAGAAGATTCCGAATTGGAAAGCCCCAGGGCCTGATGGCGTGCAGGGCTTCTGGATCAAGAATTTGAATGGACTCCACAACAGAATTGCTGAGCAACTCAATGAAATAGTTAGAACTGGTGTTGTGCCGACATGGATGACCAAAGGTAGGACAGTGTTGTGTGTCAAAGACGTTAGTAAAGGTAATGCTGCGGACAACTATAGACCGATATCATGTCTACCACTTATGTGGAAAGTTTTGACAGGGATAGCTGCAGATCAGATTTACACGTATATGGAAGAAAGAGAGTTGTTCCCAGATGAGCAAAAGGGGTGTAAAAGGAAGGCAAGGGGCACAAAAGATCAGCTACTTATTGACAAGACCATCATAAAGAATTGTAAAAGAAGACATACAAATCTCTCAATCGCATGGATTGACTATCGTAAGGCCTACGATATGGTACCACATTCGTGGATAATAGAATGTCTAAATATGATTGGAATAGCTGAGAACCTCAAAGAGTTATTAGTANGTCAAAAATAACTCCTAAATTCCTGGCACTATTCGCTTTAATGACATTTGCAGATCCGACCTTAACTGACAATTCTGGTACTTTAGCTAGTTGCTGTTTGCTGCCAATTATCAACAATTCAGTCTTATCATCATTTAGTTTCAACTGATGGCTGAGCATCCACGCCCGAATATCTTGAATACAATCTTCTATTTCCCTAACTGCCTCGCTTTCCGCCTTCGGGTCAGACGGGCTGAAACTAAGATACAGTTGCGTATCATCTGCGTATCCTGCTACGCTCGGTGCATGCCTTTCGATAATGTCATATAGCAAACTTAAATAACCCAGAAGCGCTAATGCAAATGCTGATACAAATAGTACAAATGCTAATGCAAAAAACTAAAGCTTGTATATTCTGAATATCAAATAGAGCAGATGATTAAAATGTACACGAGAGTAGTAGTAACAACAACTGAACTATGCGAACAAAGAGTAAGCAAATCACTCATAGACTATTTCTCTACCTCTAGCTCTATATTTTAAAGGCAGAGGTCCTAGAAACAGGGATGTTGGACCACTATTTGGTGTACAGAGTGAGGAAAGTAAATGCTTGGCGACTAAAGAAACAAAAAAAGCCAAAAATAGTCGAATCTCGTACAATGAAGAAGTAGGACAAGGCTCTTTTCCAGCATGACTTGCAACAAATAGATTTTGAGACCATCCTTACCCCTTTTGCTAATGATCCTTCAGCTATGGCTAGCACATTTCCGGAGATTTTTGAATCGCTTCTGAATACACATGCTCCGATTAAGAGAAGAAGAGTAAGGTCAGAATTTGCTCCTTGGTTAACTGGAGTAATCTCAGAAAATCAATGGAGACTAGGGACAGTCTGAAAAAAGTAGCGACGAAAGCTCCTGAAATGTGGTCAGCTTATGCCAAACAGCGGACTAAAGTAACCAAAGAAATTAGCTATTATGTTCAGGATTATTACAAAGGTTTGATTGAGAAAAATAAAGGGGATCCAAATATAATGGGGAAATCAATCAATAGAGTTTTGGATAAAGCTGTTAAATCCACAACGTATTCCAGTATTGAAATTGACGGCAAAACATTGACAAACGAGCGTGATATGTTTGAAGTGTTAAATTTTCATTTTGTCTCTGTTGGACATAAGCTAACAAAAAGCATAGAATCGAGACATGAAGATAATTGCTTGCAACATATTACTCTAAAGAAAGGGAAAAGCGTCCTGCCCTGATAAAGTTACTGTAACTTTGGTAAAAGACGCAAGCGAATTTATCGCTCACCCCCTTTTTCTGATTTATAGCTCATCATTTGTGAATAGTGTTTTCCCTGATATTTAGAAATTAGCGAGAGTCACCCCAATTTACAAGTCGGGTCCAAAAACAGATGTAAACAATTATAGGCCCATCTTTGTAATCTCAGTGTTTTTAAGGATGCTAGAGCGGCTAACGCAGGGTCAACTGTTTGAGTTCCTCAAAATAAAAGAGAGTATCCCGTGCAACCAAGCAGCTTTTCGTAAATTATATTCCACAATAACATCGCTCATACGCATTTCAGACTTTTGGTACGAAAACATTGATCGCAGTAATGTTAATCTGATTATTTTTTTTCGACCTTACCAAAGCTTTCGATACAATCGACCACGACGTATTAATAAAAAAATTGCGCGCATATGGAATAAGAGGCAGAGCTGGGGATTGGTTTGAATCCTACTTAGATAATAGAAAACAATTCTGCTTTCTGAATAGTCAGCATTCAAAAGCCAGAGACGTGACCTATGGTATTCCCCAAGGCTCTTGTTTAGGCCCTCTTCTTTTTATCATTTATTTGAATGATTTGGAAAAGTGTCTGGAATTCCCAGGGCGAGCATCTATGCTGACGATACCAATATAACGATTGCATTGAATGATGTAGCCAAACTAGTCGATGGCGCACATGCACATCAAGAGCTATCCAATCTCTCTGAGTGGACGAGAGTGAATAAACTTAGTCCCAAATCTAAAGAAACTGAATTCATGGTAATTGGGCATCCACTCAAAACCAAGAATCTAGACCTTCCACAAGTGCTGAAGCTAAATAATTCTGATATAAAAAGGGTCGAAAAGACGAACTCGCTCGGAGTAATAGTTGATGAAAAACTAAACTTGGGAAGAACAGTTCATGCCCACTAAAGGCAAAATAAGTGGAGGTCTTGCAGTTTTAAAAAAATTGAAAAATATTATTCCACTATCCCAACTGTGTAATGTATGTTATGCGTTAATTGAGAGTCACCTGCGTTATGCCGATGATATTTGGAGTAGTCTTTCGAAAACAAAACTAGCTGCTCTCCAACACCTTCAAGATCGGGCTTGTTCAATAATAAAAAACGCACGTATAAAGGATAGCTGGTTGGCTTCCTGGTTAAATGAAGAAAATCTTTTCCGTTATAATCGGAATGTCATGACCTACAAGATTATGAACAGACTATGCCCTGAAAGCCTATGGGATAAATACCAACTGAGATCTTTCCACTCAACCTACAATACGAGGCACTGTAAAGACCTCCAGATCCCTAGATATAGGACAGAATTTGCCAAAAAGGCTTCTTTTACGCAGCTCTCAAGATATGCAATGATACACCTGCCGACATTCGTAAGCTACCAACACTGGATCGTTTTAAAAACAACTAAAACGTATCTAGAGCGCTAGACTCTCAAACAAAACTCCCTCTGGAAGAACAGCAATGATTAGGTTTTATAGGACTGTAGGTTTATATTCTTGGAAGTTTTATCATTGTAAGTAATTGATATATATCTTAACTTGCTGCAGGGTTAATTTGTGTATAAAGAATATTAAATGAGTGGATGTAGACAAAAAATCAGTTTTTTGAGTTTTTGCCGAAAATTCTCAAGCTCTGAGCCAAAAAAGTCTGTTTCAAATTAGATGTCGCGTGAGATTTGCGATAACGTAAAATTACTCACACAAAACACTTCAATTTTTGTTATTCGCGGACATTTTCATGTGACATCTAGCTTGAGACTGACTATAGTTCGAAAGCATTTACTTTTCTCACACGGATTCTCTCAGCATATTTGCCAATTTTCCCAGCTAGACAACCCCAAAATCTAGCTAATAATCAAACAAATCTTACTGTCCAATAATTTGACTAAGGTCCAGTCAAAATAAAAGCATCTTACCTTTAAGGGGTTACGGTAAACGTTTGTAGCACAAGATTGGGTTTTCTCTCCCCAAAAGCCAAACTATTAGCGGGGTCTAGTTAACCTATACATCATTCGATGCGTAAGAATGTAGGGATTCTAGCCATATCAAAATAATTGGCAAAGCTTGTAAAAGGATATTTTCCAGGCAACTTTATTGCTTAAGAGAGTATACCTCGCTCAAAAGCTATTTTGTACCCTTGCGTTTAACATAACAAAATCTAACTTCTATCAACAGGAAGTGCAGACTCTAAGCTAATACACGCTGTCATAAATTTGCAAATAACTTCTCTGCCCTCCTACAGTTGTATTTGGCTATAAAAGGCGGACCAGAGGACATGCGAAGGTTCTGAGACACAATTTGCTTGCCTGCAGCCTGCTCTGGTAGTGTGCACAATTTGGAGCCATTCGATTGGTTCCTAGGGTACAAAATAGCTTTTTCGTACCTGTACCTAGTGGATTTGTGAGTCCTGAAAAAAGGGAATCTTACTGATGGCATTTAAAATGTAAACACTAAGGTCACATAAACCACACTGTAATCCGGGTCAAGCAATTACCGCTTAAAAAGCAATCAATCCATTTAAACAAAGGAATCGATACATAAAATGTAGTTTCATGTTTATTTTGTAACTCACGAGCGACTGAATAGGTCAAAAAGCTAGGATTATAATTTAAACCACACAGAAAAACTTTGCGTGAGAAGTTGTAGCATCCTTCCTTCGAACAAGAATTCTACTTGTTCAACATGTCTGTTACTTCCAAAGATGGTATCTTTGTGTTTCTTAAAGTTGGGTTTCTGAGATTTGAAAAAATCCGAAAATTGGCTTTTTCTGCCTACAAACGTTTACCGTAACCTTAAGAAGAGGAGAGGGAGTTGAAAGGAATGTCAGAATTCTATTTAGTGCAGGTACCGGTATCTTGTAAACGAACCCCCATGGTTTCGAAAACACCCATCGCACTAAATTTGCTGACAAAATCGTTTCAAATTGATCATATTCAACTCTTTTTACCGCTTTTGACATCAAATAGTAGAATTGAATCAGCAGAGGCCGCGAAAACACATTATGTTATACAAGATACCTGCTTATCCAATTGATATTTTGAATAGAAGATGCAAGCAATCAGTCCAATTTAGTCACTGTGTTCTTGATGTTATTAATTTGATGCAGGTGACTCACTGAATGAAAATCATAAATTTTCTCTTCATTAAATTCAATGAGAACTGCGGTAATCCATCTATTCCGTTACAGAATGACAAGGAAGCGGACGCAGAAATTATTTCAGATTGTCGCAGAAATTTAGAAGGTGAGCTTTGAAACCACTTTCATTTTACTTTCTTGAGTTGCATTGGTCCAAGGGAGTCCAAGTTTCCAGTGAACTGTTTGTGTACAGGGTGTCTCATAACAATTGTTTGACGTTTGATTAAATATAAGAAATAACGATACAATTAACGGGCTCCTGGCTCCATGGAATGACAATCCTTCCCTAACATCTTTAATTAATTATAGACACCAGAATCTTGCAAATCCACTGAATATTCGCGGAGCTACAAGCTCTTGAAGTTCAAGCTTGTGCGAAAGCTGAAACCAGAGGCTTTTCCATAATATCTGTAATGAATGTAGCATGGGGCAGTCGTTTGTTTTGTTTCTCGTATATTCAGGGCATTTAGAAAGGATTTTCGATAACCAAACTCTCTCGAGCATTAATTCAAGTGTATGGATACTTTGAGGAATTCTGTTCAGCAAAGTTTGAAAACAAGTTTTGACAATGGTTACAAAACTTAAATTACTTTCCAAATCCAATTTGGTTCGCTCTGATATTAAGAACAGGTATGGCATTGGAATCCATAGGCGTAGGAGCTGGGGCTAGGGGAGCGGTAGCCCCCCCCCCCAACGTTGGAAAAATTTTCCAAAATCAGCCTGTTTCGGGCAAAAATCCACCCTAAGTCGGGCAAAAAATTTGGTAAACAATAGAAATTTTATCGGGCAGCCCCCCCAGATTTTATCTTCCCCTACGCCCGTGCATTGGATAGCCTTCCTTTACCTCGATTTTTGGAGCTTTTTTGCACAAAAGGTCGCTTTAGGGTCTCTGGTTTCAGCTTTCGCACAAGCTTGATCTTTAAAAGCTCATAAATCAGTGAATTTTCAGCGGATTTGCAAGATTCTTGTGTCTAAAGTAAATTTAAGATATTAGAAATAGGGGTATCTTAACGCGGAGCCTGTTCATTTTATCGTTATTTTTCAATATTTAATCAAACTTCGAGCAATATTTTTGGACACCCTGTATAGTAATAAAATTAGACATCAAACGTTGAATTATTTGAAAATATGGACTATAACAAATTAGGTAGGAATAATAGCTTTATGACAGAATCATTATAACTACTTTACTTTGCTAATCCTCAGAGGTTGATTATTTCACGAAATTATCCGAGAAAATTTGCTGCTCACCGACCTACAGGCTTTTAAGCATGTCTCTAGCTTTTGCTATTTGAACTCCTTGAGCATTTGTACATATTCCCATTAACCAAGGGAAATTTTGCGACGGACCCCATGAGGTTAAGTAGAGTCTCTATAATGGTTGGTACGTTCTCTGACGAGTAACATCAAGTTTGGGACTGAATGATATGGAAAACATCCTTGATATTTTTGGTAGGAAAACGCCTGCAACAAAAATCAGTTCATAGTGCAATTAATTATACTTTATTTGTCTATTTTTAGAAAAAAACATTCCTGATAAAGCAAAGATGGATTTGAAGACATCAGCAGAAAATGCAACGATGCACGGATTTTCTCGTATATCGATAACAAAATCGAAAATATTGAAATTTATTTGGCTAATATCTATACTTTATTTTTCTGGGATACTCATCTACCAAGTTGAAGAAATTGTCTCCATGTACTTTAAACGTCCTTCTGTCATGAAACACGAGACACTCATTTCGTCAACAATGCAATTCCCATCTGTCACAATTTGTGCATCAAGTCTTAGCAAACCAAAAGTCATGGCATTCGGGAATGAAACAATGATACAAGAAAGCTTTGAGATGGCAAAGCAAAATGGAGACGTGGGACTTGGAATAGTGACTTTTGCTTCAAATATTCTCAACAATGTGATCAAAACTGCAGAAAATCTGAAAAATTTGAGTTTTAATCGGAGTGCCTTTATGATGGAAAAATTACGAGGAGGGTGTGCGTTTGGATATACAAGCATGTGCAATTTTTCTAGGGATTTTAAGGATATAACTGTGGTTGGGAGAGCATCTTGCTATAATTACAACTCAGATGGCAAATACTACCAACAAAGAGTAGGCCAAGAAGAGGGACTTTCGATGATGCTTTTCTTGGACGTCGATAATGCAATGCCTTTATCCTCTTCTAAGTTAGGAGATGGTGTCGAATTATTGTTACAGCATCACATGGAGTACCCTTTCCCTTCTCTGGGCTCTGTTTTAGCTCCAGTTGGGCATTTGAGTCGCATTGATATAAGAAAAAGTGAGACAGTCAGAATGAAGCATCCATATCCCTCTGATTGCACATATGGGGAAGGCATTCCGCTGTTGTACCCTGGTGAATATACAATACTGAATTGCCAAGAGTCCTGTTTGGCATACAAGGCAGCAGCATCATGTGATACCTTGGGGTTTTATATGAACACATTTCTCCCTGCTAATCTCAAGAAGAATTTGTCAAAAGCTACAGAAGTAAATGACTGTTGGGTGAAGATATTTGAAAAGCTGAATGCAAATGGTTTTAAATCTTGCAACTGCAAGCTTCCATGCTATGAAATACACTTCCACAAGTCAGTATCATACTCAAAATGGCCGTCCACTGCAGATATACCTTTCTACAGAAGTGTATTCAGTAAAGCATTAGGCTTCAATGAAAGTATAATGACAGAAGAATTCATCAGAAGAAATTTCCTGCGAGTGAATATATTCTTTGGCAGCATGTCTTCTGAAAGAACAACAGAGGAGAGGAAATACACTCTAGAAGGGGTAATCAGTGACGTCGGGGGCCAGATGGGTATTTGGATTGGGGCATCAATGTTCTCAATTATGGAGCTAATTTATTTGTTTGCTCAATTTTTGCACAGTGTCTTTTCACCAAGCACGAAGGAAAACGAGGACCTCACAATTGAGAACACACAAGAAAGTAGCTTTTAAAACACTGATACTTGACTGAGTTCATTGCTGACCAATATATTGTATTATAATATTAGCAGAAGTTAATTTGGCGTAGCCAATGCACACCTCAAGATCAAATGCACGAACAAGAACATTTAATCACGAAGAAATTTGGAGAAAGTAAGAATCGTTTTGAAAGTAGTTTTTATCACAAAATAGTGTATTCATTTTCTTTTTTCTGAGGTTAAAATGGTTGATTCGTGATTCGTACATGACATCAGATTAGTTGAAAACTGGATCCAGCCCATGCAAGTACCACGTGATGGTTTGGTTTCGTAACAAACAAGGGCAATACGCTGCCGATCCTGCGTTCTCACTACCATTGCATAGCATTTCCACCTTTAATCGCTTTTTTTCAACAAACACCTTTCAACTTGTTCCCAAGATTCCATTTTTCTACAAAAACAGACAGAAAATTTTCATTTTTGTGACTGTGAACCCATTAGAATGTACACAAACGCAGGTTCTCATGACGCCGGCAGCACGGGAGTAGAAGGTGGGAGGGGGGGGGGGGTACACCACTTGTGAATGGGCTTGGGTTTGCCACCCTGTTTTCAGAAAACTACCCACTTCTAATTGGCAAGATTTGCGTTCGTATCCACTTTTATGATGAATTTTGGCGGAAAACTATCAATTTTAGGCAATTTTTTTTGCGGATTCACCCAAACCGACCCATGTTTAAGGAAAATCTACCGACAAATGACCCTTTGTTTAGAGGATTTTGGGTACAAAACCCACCCTTGTGGGCTGCATATATATACCCGTGCCCTCAACATATTATTTACCCCCCCCCCCCCTCCCCTCCGGACCAGCATAAGGAATTTAGGAATTCAGGACGCAAAACTACAAAACTGAAAATGACATTGGAGACACAGTTTTCACTTTAGTTTCAGATTTCATTAGCAAATGTATTTATATAATTTTATAGACCGAATTTCTGTTGAGGAAAAGCTTCTCCTTTCCCCATTTCTAGCAGCCGATCCAAAACTTTCTTTGTTTTTGGTTCCGATTTTTATGGAAGGCAATTCTTTGAACATTTTTCCACATTCAGTGGCGTAGCCAGGGTGCTGTCGTTGAGGGGGCGAAATTGTGAGCGAAGCGAGCAAAAATTGGGGGTCCGGGGGCTTGTCCCCGGAAAATTTTTGAGGCCACGCCCTTCAGAACGTCGGAAAACGCCCCTTTTGGGAGACACCATCCTAATATGAGAAAGAGAAGAGTCCTCATGATGGGCAATTTGGCGAGAAAACTTCAATAATCAGGACAAGGTGTGGAGACATTCATGATCTTCCAGGGGCGAAGCTAAAGACAATTATTGGGGGGTGCAGACCCCAACTTGCCGACAAAAAGGGCGTTCCTCGCAGGGGCGGATCCAGCCTGAAGTTGAACGGAGGTGGCCCGAACTGCAGATCCAGCCCGAACCAACAGAGAGGGCACCGAAATTGAGAAGTCTTTGCAAGTCTGGTGTGGAAACTTACTGAATAACACCAGAATTGTATGTTTTTCGCCACATTCTGATGGAAACAGTTCAACGAGTGCGTTAGTGCAGGCCCGTAGAAGTATTTTAGCGATTAGGTGGGCATCGTCTCGCGCCGAAGGCGCTATAAAAGCGGGGGCAGGCCCAGCCCCCCGAAAAAAATTTAAGGCCACGCCCTTTACTTTGGCTTAGAACGTCTCTCCTGACTCCATGTTGGCGATTGCTAAAATTGATAGTTAAACAACGTTTGTAGCAAAGTTTCTTTAAATTAGCAGATACAAGAAAATTTTTAAGAGGCACACTCTTTACTTTGGCTTAGAAAGCCTCTTTCGATTCAAAATTTCGCCATTGCTGAAATAGAAACTTGGAAAATTTTGAAAAATTCGTACCACACCAAATCTATAAATTCTTGATTAACCGACAAACTAAAAGTTGGGGTGCCGCACACCCCCCACACACCCCCCTTTGGCTACGCCCCTGGGATCTTCATATTTAGTGCTGTAATAATTGAAAAGTTTGATAACGAAAAACATTTGTGTGAGTAACGTCGAGGATAGTAAATCGAATACGAGCGAAGGAAAAGCTCAGTCAATAATTCTGACATTTTTGCTAACATAGGTAAATCAATTACTTCTAAAGAACATAGAAATCTTCGAAAAATGTAAGTTCCTAGCATAATGATAAAGCTGTCACTGAATGCCCTAATTATCTTGAAACTATGGGGACAGGTGCTAAGGTGACCAAGTAAATATCTCATGAACAATGAAATTTCCCTTGGAGGATTATTAATTTTGCCAGAAATTTCATTGCCCCCACCTGAGGTGCCGATTCTATTGCAGATTTGGGCTTTTCTCAGACACCAGCTTTTTGACCATTGGGGGGCGACCGCACCCCCCTTGCCCCCTGGCTACGCTACTGTTTCTTTACCCTGGGTGCCAGTGCCAGAGCCTAAAATAAAATGATTTCATTTTAGACTCTGGTACCCAGGTTGACTTGTTAAAGTCTCATTTCAGTCCGTTCTTAGTCAGTTTCGAGAGCGAGTCGAGTACAGACAGCCTGAACTGAGACTTTAACAAGTTAACAAGTCAAGTAACAAGTTAACCTACCCAGACACCCAGGGTAACATTTTCTATTCCATAATTCCATGCCTGAGCGCAGAAAAATTCAGACTGAGGCTAACCAATGATGGTAGCATTTTGGCGGTAAATTCTTTCATTCAAAACAACTTCTTTCATCATGATGAGGGTAAGGAGGTTCGTTTTACCAATAATAGTGCTGCAATTTTCGTCTATCTTGATACTACTGCATGTCATATTACACTGCAGTGACTCTCGTCATTACGAAAGTACATTGCAGGTTGCATCACGAACAGAAAAAGACAATGTTTTGGATTCCTGTCCAAATTTTAGGCCAAATATTAATCGGAAAGAAGAAGATATCGACAAACTTCGGCGAGGATCAAGTGTCTATTGCCATGGCGAAACCAAGAGGAACCGTGTATGTAAATTTAACAACTTATGTTATCATTCAAAATGGAAACGTTATATCTTGTTTCACGGGAACAGCAGTGTCCTGTCAGGAGTCCCAGCCAATCGATTCGATCCTGCACTTCTGGACATGACTTCCGTTGATGATCATAACACACAATATTTCAATTTTGTTGATTTTCCTGCAGCATCTATAAGCACTGATTTCAACGACATAACCTTCATCAAAGGCCCTTCTTTGATCTTTCGTCGTTTTAATCCTGATAACTTAATGCATGTCTTTCATGATGACATTATTCCTGTATTTCTGACCCTGCAAATGGTTTTTAGTAAAGGAATAACCAGACAGTTAGTCATGATGGATGACAGAGCCAAAGGACATTGGTTTGAGCTGTACGAAATGTTTTCATCCATGGATGTTCTTTTAGAATCAAATTTTACTAGAGAGCTGACATGTTTTAACAATGCGATTGTCGGATTGTCAAAAGAAACAACTTGGTATCAATACGGCTTTAAAGTTCCCCAAGGGCCTATCAAAGATCATGATGTCAACCCATCACACTTAAAATCATTTGTGCAAGATACAAGATCTTATTATGGCTGTTCAAATTCTGACAAGAAATATGTCATACTGGTATTGAGAAAGCAGACAAGATTGGTTCTTAATCAGCAAGAGGTTGCTCTTCTGTTGGCAAACACTTACAAGAAAGAAGTGAGATTCTTGAATCTAGAAGATCAATCTTTAAGTGATGCCATTTGTATGATGGGGAAGGCTGTGGTATTAGTTGGTATGCATGGTGCAGAGCTAATTCTCTCCTTGTTCCTCACACCAGGCCAAACACTCGTTGAGCTATTCCCTTATGGTATCAACCCAGAACACTACTCTCCTTACAAGACACTTGCTTTTTTGCGCAAATTGAAATATGTAGCTTGGAAAAATGTAAAAATGAAAAATAGTGTAGGATACCCTGGTAGACTACCACAGTTTGGGGGTATAAATCATTTGCCCGAACAACAGAGAACAGAAATATTAGAGGCTTCTGAAGTTCCAAGACATTTATGTTGTGATAACCCTTTTTGGCTATACCGAATTTACCAAGACACAATAGTAGATATTGTGTCATTAAAGAAACTTCTAGAAGAAAGTAAAACTAATGCACATGTTATTTCTAAATACACAGAGATGTTTCCTGATGCAGTTAGGGAACCATCTTGCATTGTGAAATCAGGTACAAATGGAACTGTTATGTTAGAGCTCAAGTGGCAGGCCCCAGTAAATGAAAAATTCTTCCATGGATTGAAATACCAGGTGATAATACAAAAGGGCAGAAGTGATGAAGTTTCAGCCTACGAACTTCATGAAACTGAAGTAAATCTTGATAATCAATTGACTGATTTGAATTATAAGGGATGGATCAGATGCAAACTTGATGAAACTTTTGGTCCGCTGTCTGGTACTGTTATATGCCTTTGAGTTTTAATGAAGTGGCCTGAAGTTTCATATGATGCTAATCTCCAATATGCAGTGGTTTTCATAATAGCCACTTGTTGTGATACATGACATTCAGGAAACTACAAAACTTGGATTCATTGTCTGTCCTTTCTACTGTAAGTCTCAAAAATCGTTTTCAGGAAAAATGTCATTGTTTAGTACTCCTTTCAAATTTAATATTTTTGAAAATAGAAATTTTATTGTCTAAAGTATATATACTCCCAAAAATTTGGTAGACCAAATTGTTTTTTAGCCATAAAGCTGCCACTTAAATGCAAAACACTGCAAACTAGGTATCAGTCGAACAAACTTTGATGACTTGTTGTGAAATTTTGATAACTTAAGGTAGGTTTTTACTTCCTTGGGAATTAGTTGGGGGTCTTCGTTTTTCGAGTTTTCAAATTTAGCATTTAGTGAAATCGTAATGTCTTCTGAAATAAGTAAGTATTTCGAGGTCAAACGAGGGGCTATTGACGGATGTGTACTATCCCCAGATCTGTTTTTGTTGTACAGTGAAATGATTATTAGGGAGGTAAAAGACATAGACGGTATCAAAGTAAAGGGGGAACTATCAACAATTTTAGATATCCAGACGATGCACTACTCATTGTGGATTCAGATAAGAAATTACAAGATTTTATAGACAAAATTTGTGACAGAAATAAAAAAACTAGGATTATCATTAATGTGAAGAAAAAGTTTTATGGTTATATTGAAGAAGAATGAAGCTCCTAGGTGCCATTTAATTTGAAATTTGAAAATGACCAATCAAGATTTTTGCGCCTTCAGTCTACAGTAACTTGTTTACTTAAAAATATTGATGATTGGTACAATGGGTTGGATCTTGGTAGACTTGTTGGACTAGTATTCATTGACCTTAAAAATGCATTTGATACTGTTGTTTGTTCAACAACGTGAGCTTTCCTGGTTCAAATCCTACCTTATCAACCGTAAACAGTTCTGTTGGGTTAATGGGGTTGATTCAGAGATTGGGGATATAGAGGCTTGTGTTCCACAAGGCTCGTGCCTTGGCCCCTTACTCTTCCTGATTTATATCAATGACCTCCCACAAGCTGTCCAAGACTCCACTGTGTCCATGAATGCTGATGATACCAGTCTATGCCATTAGGCCAATTATTTGACTCAGCTGAATAAGGCTATTAACAATGGTCTTAGGCAATTGGACACTTGGCTACAAGGCCACAAACTTTCTTTGAATATTGCAAAAATTTTCTAGCCTGCGTGCAGCCTCAACACTCCTCAGCCAAAGCAAAGATTGCCAATGAACACTTATAAAGAAGCACCTGAAGTTCTTTTTAAGCCACTAAATTAAACGAAAGATGCATTAACCAAGCGTGTAATGCTTTTTAAAGATTTGATTCCTATGATGTTCAAGTTGTGGTACAGGATGCCTTGAATACTCTGGTGTAATGTTATTTACAATCTTGTAAAACATAACAAGGCGTCTACTCCAGCCTCCAGCGTCGCAGGTTCAAAGATTCCCACCAGAGCTCATTGTACAGTTTCTCACCGGATGTTCCTTTCCAAGGAGCAGTTACTGCCAAGACAGCAGCGTACTGATTACTGAACCGATTCTAGCATCTCCATTTGGTTATTCAACATAGTATCATGATTAAATTTACAGATTTTCTCAGGGGTATGGTAGATAACATGTCATCCATGTGAGACAGTTTTTGACGAAGAGCTACTTTATTCATAATTATGTTACTTAATGCTCGCCTTCTAAATTCCGGATGACTCAACCAATTGAAAAGATTTGTATGATGAAAGACCAAGGTCCGACTTACATCAAACGATACAATTAGAACAGTGCCAAAAAGAAGCGCTACCTCAGTTTGCCCTCATTTTGTTTACTCTTTTCTTGCTTGCAAATTCCTTAGCAACATATTTTGCAAAACAAACCATATATCAAAGAAAGCATACGAGTTGGGTTTCTGGAAAATTACTGTCTAATTGGAATTAAACAATTTCGATCGGTAGCCTTTTTTATACACCATGTAGCTAGATTTAAAAGAGACAAAGGAGGAACAAAGAATGAACAGTACAAGTATAGCATTATTTTTACTGTATTTTGACTGCATTCTAACATTTCTGTAATTATTAAGATTCAATACAAACATAACCAAATTATTATTGTGGATGTCATACAGCACCCTGAAAAATTTAACTCTGTATCTTTCTCTTTTGGATTACTTCTGGATAAATTTATTCAAGGTCAAACTTTATCCAAATAGAAAAGATGCTAATGTTAGTAAACTGCACAAATGTACACACATTTACTCTATTTCTACTTCAAAGAAAATCAAAGAAAAAAGAAAAAAATCAATAGCCACCAAACCAAAACTTACTCAAGAGAGGGTTGCCAAAGAGGTAAACTCGACTTCAAATATCAATTCTTTCTTTGGTCAATGAACAAGGCGCAACGAACATATACATGTCGACTAATTTTGTCTGCAAAGAATGGGTTTCAATATGCACCTTCTTAAGGAAGGTGGAACGAGAAGCACGCTTTACAAATGATGCGAAAGAATTTGTCACTAAAATTGTTGGCACACGTTTGAAATTGTAATAAATGTGCACGGACAGCCGAGTCAAATGGTGGTGGTTGTCCCTTTGGAAATTTGTCAAGGTACCATTATGGAAGCAAGGTCTTCTCTTGACCTTTTTGATGCTACCCCGGCCATCTCAACGTAGAGGTGTTTTATTTGTTTCCTTTATGTCTTTAATTTGTATTACAGTATCGTATGTTTTATTGTATTTTTTATCCTCGTTATGATTTGAAACTTTTTGATTGTAATTTTTGTCTTAAAATAGCTTTTTAACTTGTTCCACTGTACATTTTAATTTTGATGGCGAATGAGAACTTACATAGTCAGCATTTACACGAGACCCGTAGTGAGACTCAGCCGTAGTGAAATCAGGTTTAGTCGTATTGAATTTATCACAGATTATGGCTATAGTATCTGTTCCGTTTACATTAGACTTGTGATTTTCGTCCTGGTTATCGCTACTACTACTACCTTAACCACTGCCTCACTTACCGTTCAAACTAGTTTCAGCGGTGATGAGGTGTTGGGTAAGGGAATAGTAACGATAACTAGGATGAAAATAATAATAATAATATCGATAATAATAGTAACAATAATAATAATACAACAATATTTCTACAGGTTTGCTTAGTCAGCTAAATACAGCTGCTATAGATCTAGGACCTGTAAATAAAATCATAAATCTACGTGTACATAACAAAGCCATAGTAAATATCTATTAGAGGCCCTTTTCATGAGAATTCAGCCCGTGCTGAGTTCAACACGGACAAGCACGGACACAGTTTTGACTGCATCGCATATTTTGCTTTGCGTTTACATGAAATCTAAACCCGGGCTGAGATTAGGTCACATGATATGAATTCGGTGCGGCGCGGTGTCTTGAGCGGTGGGGACTCTGGAGAGGAAGGAGTGGCGGCGACAGTTGTTGTCGTTATTGTTTGTCTTGGCTGGGGTTTCTGCCGTTCAGCATTATCGCCTATGCTGGCCTGACCTCCAATGTGAAACAGGTCCTAGCATTTATCAGTATTTAATCATTTAGGTGTAACATGTTTGTAGTTGTATACTTATTTGTAATCTAGTTGCATGTTTTATGTAATGGCTGGGGGGTAGTCATAGTCTTTTGCTCTCCCTGGTATCGTTCCTGTAGTGTTNAATGGCTGGGGGGTAGTCATAGTCTTTTGCTCTCCCTGGTATCGTCCCTGTAGTGTTGTATAATTGTATAGTAATTAGAAGGTATAGTAGGTAGTAACATGTATTGTAAAATTTTTAGATGAATATAAAAAAAAAATATGAATTCGACAGGCTAGAGACAGCAAACTGCCAATGCCCCAAAATGCAACGATTAGATTTCAACACGCCCCGAGCTGAAATTTTTCTGTTCACATTGAAATTTTCAATAATCTCAGCCCGTACTGAAATTTCATCACAGGTCGAGTTGCCGAGTTGAGTTCAGCCTGTTTTGAGTTTCAGCTCGGCCTCTTTCATAGAAACAGTGAGAAGGGTTCCACAACCGAGTTGAAACTCGTACCGTGTTGAACTCAGCAAGGGCTGAAATTTCTCATGCAAAGGGTCTTGTACTTGACCCACATACAACACAACGCAACTAAATCAACACAACACTACGCTGAATTCAGCTGACAGAAAGATACTATAACCTTAATTACAAATCAATTTACTATGAATAGTCTTCCATTGGCTCTCCATCATTCATTCCCTCGTAAGGTTTGGCTGGTAACAAATCCTGTGGTATTGCACCATCCTCTGGATATGCCTCAGCTAACATTGCATTTGGAATATAACGTAGTCCATTGAATTCATCAAAATGTTTACCAATATCGGGATGTGGAATTGGTCGACCAAATGACCCAGTCTTGTTTATCGGCACCAAGTTTTCTATCCAAAAGAGAAACATGTCTTTATTTGAATCTTTAAGTATTAATGTCGCAAAGAGCAGTACTAATAAACGGGAAAAAATATTCGAGGTCGAAAGACAAAAAAGGCGTTATAAGTAAAGAACGCGTTTCATCCTTTGAATGAGGAATCATCTGGCCTGTTCCTCTTTATCTGATTTACACTTGAAACATTTTTTCCCAGGGGAGGATTCGCTCGGGGCGTCAGACACTTTTTGGGTCTTAAAAAGCCGTCCTAGTACATTTTTTCAGCAGAATGTGACTAATTCAGATACTCAATCCTTTGCCTCTCTAAACAGCTGTTACGTTCCTTCAAAAACGGTTGGCAGGTTGTATATTTTTAGAAAATTGGCTTAGGGGCAAGAGTTCAGTATATTTTCGGGGTCTGTAGACCCAAATTTCAGTAGTTGGGGTCGTATGGGGCTGACGGTTTGCGGTTTTTACCCTTTTTTAGATCGGTTTTAAGGTTCTTTTCTCTCTCAACGGTTTGCAAATTTCTTCACTAAATACGATTCAAAAGTGCAGATTGTTACAAAATTTAAGATACAGCTACGAAAATATCCAATTCGAGAAAATTTTGGGGAGAACTTCACAAATTTTCACTTTTACCAGAGGATGAGGGTTAAGCAGAATATAGATTTCAGTTTCTGGCGTCTCAAAAATGATAACGAGGCAGTCGTTTTTCGACGGTTTTAGCAAAATTTGGAGGCGGTTTTTCGGTTATATTTTGGCGGTTTTACGGTTTTTAACACCCCCTACGACCCCCACTTGTAACGTTAAATGTGCACACACGGATGGGTCACGTGCAAAATGTGAATTTACATATTGCGCGGAAATTCAGTTAAATTATTTACAGCAACAAAACCAAAGCTGATGTGGAAGCTGTCATCAAGATGGCAGTTAAGTTCTTCTACCATCTAACTAAGCCACATTCAAGGTGTCTTTAAGGCAGGAAAGGCAATTATTGACAGTCTTCAGCACTGCTCGTAGCGTTGACTACATGGCTAGGCCCATTGCGAACGTAAGCAAAAAAGAGCGGAAAAAACCTTGAAATTTAATCATGACAGCCATCCGTGTGCTCCTTTAACAAAATCCGAGTATGATAAATAATTCAATATTATACCTTGTGAGGCATATCTGCAGCTTTCATCATCAGCAAGTACATTATAAAATGGTTGATCACCACCATTGCTTAAATTGTAGACACCCATTTGAAGTCGCCAGCTTTCCTCCATATTGCAATGTGGATCCCATCCATATATCACACAGAAGTAATGATACCTGTTACAAAAGCCAATAATAATTGTCCTTTTATTGATAGTAATAATAACAATAATAATAATAATAATAATAATAATAATAATAATAATAATAATAATAATAATAATAATAATAGAATATTTCAACAGGATAACCTATCAGTACAATAAATACTGTTATTATTAGGGTCCTGATACTTAAGCATTAGGAAGTCAAAGTAAAAGATCTAAAAACATTACAACAATGAGTCCAATCCAAAGATAAAAAAGTTTCACTTAGTAAAATGATTTTCTAAAAATTGTCTGAAAAGAAGTCTTGATTCAATCTTTCTGGAACTGAGATTGTAATCAGAATTGCAATGATTCAAAGACACGTAAGCCAGTGACACTCAAAATAGTTACCAGAAAAGTCCACGAAAATGTACCATTAAACTACAGGGTGAGTCAGAACAGACGTGATGTGTTTAACAAGCCATATTTTGGGTGAAAAACAAGTCAAATCGGGAGTGTTGAAGTTATATATTGCAGAAGAAAGGTTGAATTAGTTATAGCAATTTAGATTGTTGAAATCGATGATTTCTTTCCGTATTTATTTGCGATTTTGTGATATAACCATTTTGGTGAAAAGTATCGCTAGTAAAAGAACTTTCAGCTTGCTAAAAATGACAATTAAATGACTAGTCCCCTAGCGATACAACATGAGTAGCATTAGTTTTTCCTTTTGTGCTCTAACACAATGCATGCCTTGTTTCAATATTTTTGGTAGAAAAATAGTTTATCTGTCATGGTTTAGAAGATCACACGTGCATGAATATGAATCGCATTGAAGGCCTATTTTAGCAATCTTGCGAAACACCATTTTACTAAAATCGCTCGTACTTTTGGAACGGATAGACCGATTTCGACGAAACCTATTTTCATATCTAAGTTAGCTTTTCTTCTATGCAATGAACTTTAAAGAAACGAATTTGCAAATTAAACTGCATCAATAAAAATTGGCAAACACCCCACGTTTTTTCTGAATCACCCGGTAGAAGTGCAATGCATTTGTAAATATACATTAAAAGAAGGTTTTCTTGCTACAATTCAACAATTATTCCTACTTTCTATTACCTACCGGATGCGCCAAAAAGAACTTCAACCGTTTGAAAATTCATTTACGGAGAACACTTGATAAATTAGAATGAATTAAAATTTATTTGATAGCCGAAAGGTTAAAGCATTTATTGTGAATTTTCGTCTGTTTTTCTTAGCATTGAAACATAGGAAAATAAATTTAAGAAAATTCCTTTTCCTCAAAATGCTTGAATTTTAGCACCATTTTTGTACAGTAGCACCTTTTTTGCACACTAAATGATCGTTAATCAGATCATGAACTGAGAATTGTCCTTCAGTTGAGTGATGAGACAGTAGGCATAGAATAACGTATATGTTCAATAAAATATTGACAACAAGTTTCGGAAAACCTGTTTAACTCGTACCTTCTATGATGCATGACCATGCCAATTCGATATTGAACGTCAGCATTTTGTGCATCACTTCGATATTTCTGAAATAAATAGCATGACGTCTTTCTTAGCATTGAAAGGTTTGACAAGGAATTTAGGTGCTTTGCTGTAATTCTACCGTGAAGATTTTTGATATCTCAATTACTATCAAAATCACAGCGCTTTCTATTTCAACAAGTTTGAAGTTTTGACATCATCAAATTTCTAAATCGTAAAGAAGAGCAGGCTTGTGATTACTACCATATCGTAGACTTGTATCAACTGTGGTTTTATTGAAAATTTTACCAATTTTCCTCCACTATTTTGGAAGCAACAATGGTTTGATTTTTCCAAGCATTTGTCTGAAATCTTTTCGAAAAAAAAATGCTGTACTATTGAAAATAATCAAGATATCAAATAAAATTCACGGTTGAATTATGGCAAAGCACCTGCAGTTCCTTTCAAGAAATTCAAAACAAAGAAAGATGTAATAGACATTTACATCACCATTCTGAAGATTTGGAGCCTGCAGTATGATAAGCTAATTCGATATCAGTGGGTTGCTTGCGTTCTCATTTCTTTCCTTTTGCATCAAATCTCATGAGTTAGTTTAACTAGTATTAGAAGAAAATGTGCCGAAGTGGCTTACATTATTCAAAGTTACCTGAAAACAAATTAAGCAATTCTGCCATCTCAATCTTGCTGAATCACCTTATTAATTAGCAGCAAGAAAATAAAACTTTTCAGAGCTTAGGGCATCAAACCCATTTAAAAAAGGTGATAATGTTGCCACATGTTCATAAGGCATGATTCTATCAAGCTTCTATAGATTTTATGATTTTATGATTTTATGTAGGCATGATTTTACCTACTTCTGCATTTAGCTGAATATCTCAGTTAATAGTGAGCGAGCATCTTTCAAATCTATTAATAATCAACGCCATTTCCCCTTGAGATAGTTCAAATTTGTTGGTCATATTATTACAAAAGATCCAAGGTTTTTGGTATAATTTTCAAACGTGCCCCTGCGGTTTTCGATATCCTGCTTGGAGTCAAAGTGCCATCTCCCCATCAACTAGCCCTGGACTTAATCTTGTAGAACTACAAACACTTACAGGAACTATTGCCGCTTCCCCTTCTTCTTCTCGTCGCTCGATTGCATATCCAAGTAACGATGCTAGCAGTCCAGTTTGTATACTACCACGCGTAGATGATGACAGCTGGCGAAGATTTTCGACAACCTAAACCACGGCAAAAAAGAGCAAAGACTGTCAATAATGTCTTCTCGAACAAGGGCTGATTTTGTAACAATCGCATCGGTTGCCATTGATTGCCAGGCCAGTACAAAGCGATTAGCGACTGCAGACAAAGGGTTTCAACGGCCAAGAAATCAAACACTGAATGTAAACACAGTAGACCGCAAAAGTTGCCCTGAAACCTGGTTGAACCTAGGAAGGTAACTCATTCGTTGTGTGAGCGAACAGGGGTTATTAAGGTACGATATGAGTATATATCGAAAGAATAAACATCTGCCGTCTCAAATTTCTTTAATTCAAAGCTGAGCAATAAGTGTTTGAATTACACACCAAAATATAAGAGAGCTGCATTGCCTACTTTTCAGCTTTTGAGAAAGTTCACCCTGACAATTGTATATTCCTACGAAAGTAGCACCTCACCACCAAGGACACAAAAATACCAGATACTAAAAGTTAGCGGAAAATGATAAAATACAGTAATGGTATACAGAGTCAAATAACACGTAATTTTACAGAAAAGTTAAGATATTAACAGAATACAAAATTCAAATCCTTTAAGCATTACGAGGCACTTTATGAGGAAAAATCACTTTACCTCATCAAGGTTAATTGCATGATGCAAATAAATCCGGGACAACATCAGCCGGTTCTCTTCATCCTCCGGATTCAAGAGCAGCATCAATTCAAGAGCTCCACGAAGTTTGTCAAGGGATCTAAAGGAATATAAGAAAATATGCCTTTATCGCTATCGGTACCTGACAATCATTTTGTCTGCTTTATTCGGTTCTCCAAGTAACTTTTCTCGCTTTGTAAAGCACACAAATGTCAGCTTAAAGCAAATCAACGGAGTTAAAAGTAGCTTAGGTAGGGGGACTGGGTCAATCTGAATATAACCTATTGTATTTGATGTTCTGTGTCGTTCTTTTGTGCTATGTTTAGACTAGATCGCTATCTCTCCGTTCATTTACTTTTGAGCAGCAGCATTCTAATACGCGATGAGTTAGATAATATTTGATCATCGAAACTTATCAAAGACAAACAAATACCAACAGTATTGGAAATATCATTCACGTGGTCTATTTTTTGACAATAGGTCATCAGTTCTTCTAATTCTGGTCCCTCGACAATTACAAGGGTGTCCTATACAACATGTTGAAGCACTTCAATGAAAAGTCCTGTTACAGTACCATCACCCTTTTAAAGGAGAAATTATGATGCTTACGCAACAATTCATGATCCAAGAAAAAGCGTGTGTCCGTTACAGTGCAATTCTAAAGCACTGGACAAAACTTTCGTTTAACCCCGCTATACTGTTTGACGAAAATTTTGCTTGTGACAACCCAACATACTCGAGAAGCTTTGCTGGATTCTACTTTACAGCAATTTTTGAGGGGGTGGCCAAACACGAAAACAATATTCGCAGCAAAAGAAACTCAAATGGTTTGCTTGTTTGACCATTGATCCACTGCACAAATCGTTTGCGCAAACCAGCTCTTAAGCATTGTCGAGTTAATTGACGTCTAGTTCGTGTTGCTAAAACAGCCGTTTATCACAAAACACTCACCTGCCATCAATGTTGTTAGAAGATCGATATGTATTGATCATATTCGCAACCATTCGAATGAATACCTTGAATTGGGAAAGATTCAGGGTGCTCAGATGTGAAGCAATTTCAAATGAAGCTATTCGCTAATTATAGTTACCATCAAACAAAATATAGGTTAGTAACTGATCGACACAAATTTTGAATCCTAATACGCAGATAAAAGAGTTGAAAAATTATGAAGTTGAAAAAGAAATCAGGTTATCCCAAATTAACCTGAAATAATTTTTACTTGACTTAACAACTGGTAACTGGATGATATACAAGGTAATCTTGCCTTAACAAAACTTTTAGCTATTCTACAAAAGAGACTGGATCGAGCGATATTTTTATACATTTTTATTCGAAAGGTTCGATTGAGTGGCGTTATGGCTTCTATCACTGTTGTGCACATTCGAAAATTCCACAAACTGTATCAAAATATCGTTCGATTCAGATTCTTTTGCAGAATAGCTAAAAGGTCTATTGGTAACTTGGCTGTAGATCCGCGAGTCACCTGCAAGTCAGCAAACCTTTTGCATTCAGGTCGCCGGTTGTGAGCAGCTAAATATGAAGTGAAAAGCATAAGGCACTGTGCAATGAATTTGCTAAAAACATTTGCAAGAATAAGTGAAATCAGCTGAAAAGCTAGATCAAATTTCTGCCAAAAAAGAATTGGCGAAAGGGTCTTCCCTAGAGAATCAAATTATTAGTGAATAGTATCTAATTCTCCCAAGGTCATACATTAGTTACGCAAGTACGCAAGAACATAAGAAAGGCATATATAAGAATCTTAGATCTCAATTTTCTCAAAAGACAATGACAATAATAATTTTTAATAGTTTTTAAACAATAGCCTAACATTGAAAATGTGTTTCTTATTTGCGACTGTGTACTTGTAATACGACAAGTGCTCTTGCTATTTGCAAAGTTGCAAAAATTTGATTCAGGTTTTCAGCAGTTTTTGCAAGTTTTTTAAATAGATTAATTTTTGATAATCGCTTAAAATCTGAGTTTCAAAAAGTTCACAAAATCCAAGTAAATCTAACAAAAGAAGAGTCCAATTACCTGTTTTGGAGTAGCAGTTGGAAATAGGGTTTTTCTAGGAAGGGCACTGCGACTTTCATATGGCAGAATTTGAATACAGTCATGCTCTTCCATGATTTTACCACCGTTGAAAGCATCAATGTATTTATGTTTTTTTTCATTGCTAGCAGTAAAAAGAAGATCATTAGACTAGTTCATCATTATTGCTCAGTTGGGCGGAACAAAGTTCGAACGCCATGCACACTAAGGGTCCGTTTACATGAGAAACTCTAACCGGTTTGAAATCTCACCCCGATCTGAATATTGGCCCGATAGCTTATTTCTTTTAGCGTTCACATGAAGTTTCGCCCCGGTCTGAGACCTGTGTTGTTCATTGAACAACACAAGATTGTTCGAGATTGTTCATCGTGTTCATGTTTGGCGCCAAGAAAAACGGGGTGAAATTTCAAACCGGTTTGAGTTTATCATGTAAACGGATCCTAACAATGGAAAATTTAATCGGATAAAATGTCGGTGGCTGTGATAAAATTTTGAAGGTATTTGTGACAAAAAATCTACAGTTTTGGGCAAAACGTTTTTAAGTAAATTTTTCAGACTTTGAGAAATTCCTTGAGTAAGATTTGCTTTGACAAAAGATTCATTTTACTCTTAAGGATAAGAATTTTTCAGCTATCCTGAATTGCTAACACAACCTTCTATTATACGATTGAACGGTTGCACAAAATTTTGGTCCTTTCCGTTCTTAAGGTAATCCAGAAAAATAATTGCGGCTCCATAAAACTGAAATTTGAAATGGAAATTTGCCAAACTGATTTGTTTAAAAGCTTCTTTTGAGTAGCTGTGTCATCCAAAATTTAATCTTTCACGGCACTAAATATTTAACCTATTAAAAATGCCACAGGACAACAATTCTGTTAATCCATACTACTGCTTTGAAACGCCTAAAACTTAAAACCTTGTTTTTGGCCATATTCAATTGATACCTCGTCGGTACTGACTTTACAACTTATGGCAATTTTACAGTAATAATGCTATGTACTTTCTCTCAGAGAAAATGTGGAGATCACATTAGTTCCTAATTTCGATCAAGCTTAGTACTATTTAGGATGTACGACATAACATACCTTGAGCAGTATCTCAATAAGAAATGAGTTGGGAAGTTAACCTGCGAAAGAAGAAAGATAAATACGATAATCTTTGGCTTGGCCAGCTATGCAAATACAGCTGGGAATTTTGTTTGCAGGCGAGAGCGAGTCACCCTTGTCTGAGGGCGTATTAATTCTCCAGAAAGCTTAAGAGATTTTTCACGAGAAAAAAAGGATTAAAAGAGATTTCTATAGGTTTCTCACTCTCCTTTGCAGAGACAAAAAGGATTAAAAGAGATTTCTATAGGTTTCTCACTCTCCTTTGCAGAGACATGCATAGAGGAAGGCAGTTTTTGTCAATTTACTGCGAAAGAGAGTACAGATTGTTGCGTGCCACTTAGAATTCCGAATTGCTTTCAGTCCGCCCACCTACATCAGCTTCTAAGGAAGAGAGTGTAGGCTTTTCTTGAAAGGAAAAGGCACAAAGGAGGGACTTATGCAAAGTGGGCCAAAATGGTAATTTTGCAGACATTTGACAATATCGCCGGGGAAATAACTGCTACAGGACTAGTTGACAGGTCATTTTCAATGTACGAGAAGGATAAATAAAAAAGATTTCAAAAAATTTAAAATGCTCACATTTGGGGGGGGGGGGGGCTACGGCCCAACACATTGTCTAAAAGAATTATTACTATTTTAAATTGAAAAAGCAATTTCATCTAGCTTGGAAAGAAATATAGATTATTAGCTTTCAGGTAGTGCTAATGAAACATCTTTCAAACAGAGCATTTATTAACATTTTTCGCAACGAGAATGTTGGTGCAACATTTTCAAAACTTTTGTCCTAATTTCTCAGATTCAAATATCCATAACTCTATGAAAACAAAAGATAAATGAAAACTTTAAAAAGCGCAGGAAAGCCCAATTATTCTGCTTTTTAAAACTGCATAAAAAGTATTGATTTAGATGAATTCAAAATTCTCGAATTTGTCTGCCTTTTGCCCACTGTTTTATGTAGCAACAACAGCCTTACTTTACAAAGAGGTATCTCAAATAAGCAAAGCATTGAGATAAAAAATAATTTGACTTGGATTACTTTGCATGTTAAGTTCTGGTTTACACAAACAGCGCATACCACGATAAATGCAAAACTTCAGGCACACAATATTAAGCACGTTCTGTCCAGACTGTCGGCTGCCACATTTTGCATGATGTTTTCCGTCGATGGAATCACTCCTTACATCAGATTAAAGTTTTGCATGATTAATTAAAAAGGTATATGTACAATGTACAAGGAGGTTTTTTATTTTCTACCGGGTGAGTACAAAAAGTTGAAACGTTTCAAAGCCTGTAGTTTGCTACCTGCTCATCAGATTTCCTAAAACTGATGACATTTGTGTGGGAAGCATGTCAAGTTGAATAAAAAAATATAGTTGGCTTAAATCGGTTGTATTTTCCCCAGTTATGAGCGATTTTATAAAATTGGTCAATGTCAGAATCCTTCAAACAGACCTAAAATCCTTGATCAAATTTCTAACAATATAGCATGACGATACTGAAAACTACTTGAAAAATGGCTAAAAGGAATTCCCAAGTGAAAAGAATAGTAGGGCTGGCTCTGTACCTACACAACTGATTGCCTAGGCAATAAGATAGCTCCGTTAAGTTTCATTTTCATCGCTGTGGAGCTTCAATGTTTGAAAAATTGATCCAGAAGTTTAGGCCTGTTTTGAACGATTCTGAGATAAACACTTTTATAAAATCATTTGTAAATCGAGAAAAACAAGACCGATTTTAGCCAATTAAATTTTTGATCGAAGTTGGCATATTACCCACACAATGATAATCAGTTTTAAGGAATCCGATGAATAGCTAGCAAACTACAGGCTTGCAAACGTTTTAACTTTGTTTGACTCACCAGGTATGTGTAGAAATAAAATCCTTTCAAATGGAAAAAACACACTGAAGAATTTTCTTACCGGTTCGAGATGAATGCCAAAGCTCTGGGCAACGGCAGCAAAAACAATGGATAGTGTTATTGGTATCCCTGTGCGTAGTTCCAGGACCTGGGGAAGGAATACATCTTGATAAAGGAATACGAAACATCTCGACAGATGTGTTCTTAGAATAACCTGGATGCCTTAGAATAGCTACTGAAGATGGAATATACATGTTTTTTAAAGTAGTGGCGTATATTAGAGAAATATCGATAAGGAATTATCGAGGTTACTAAAAAAATAAAAAAATACTAAGAATATAGATTAATATGACACCAAATTAAGACGAAGTCAGTCCAGTAGTTTCCAGACCGAAGTTGGGCTCAAAAATGACCAAAAATTGGAATATTTTATTCTTATCTAATTTTTAAATATTTTTCTATTTTCGGCCTTGTACAACCAAATAGTATCTATCCTTCCTATGACACGCTCTTACTCAGCACCTTGTTGACTATATAAGAAATCTGTTTATAAGACATATCTTCTATCAGTTAACTCCCTGCATTTTCTTTTGGGTGAAGAAACGTGAGCCTAAATCCATAGTATTTATCGTTTTCCCAAAAGCATCCACAAGACGCTACGGAGAAGCGTGTTTCCTATGATATTTCAAATAAGAAATCTTTTTAAGACACTGCAGCACAAGGACAGGTTTTTCTACTCTTGCTCAAAGATCTATAAATAGGCAAACTTACTTTATCAATAAATGAATTGTTCACATCATAATATGATCGGTTGTTTCCTTTGAAACCAAGATCTTCGAACATGACCTGTCGAATCGCTTCCAGTGTTATGGCATCCTGTTCAGAAGGTTCTGACTTACTCGAATCAGTTTCTTGTAGTTTAGTCACTGCAACAAATTGGAAGATACCTGATGAATAAGAACACTTGCAACATTTTGGTGACAATTGATCTAATTTGCCAATTTTACGATTCCTGATGTTACACGTCAATGAAAGTATAACTTAACGACCACATTAAAAGTAGCATATGGCGAAGATGATTGGATAACAAGGCCAGTACAAAGAATAAGAGAAGTAAATGGCCGCTGATTACACAATAGTAATGAAAATGTTCCAAATTAATGACTATGGCTTCAGCAAAGCATTTCCCACACTGTTTGCTACCAATTCAGCATGATGATACTGAACAGCTATCTGAAAAATGGCTAAAAGAAATTCCCAAGTGAAAAGAATAGTAGAACTAGCTCTGTATCTACGCAACTGATTGCATAGGCAATAAGAAAGCCCAATTAAGTTTGATTTTTTTCACTGTGGGGCTTAAATATTGGAAAACTTGATCCAGAAGTTTAGGCTAATTTTGAATGACTCTGAGAGAAAACACTTGGCTAGTCTGGATTTTAGCGGACCAGCATTCAATATCGGCAAGTTATGTGTCATGGGGTAAGGGTTAGGGCTAGGTTTTAGAAAAGGGGTTTTTAGGGCAAGTTAGGGTTAGTTAGGGTTAGGGTAAGGTAGGGTTAGTAGGGTGTTTGGTCAAATACGTTCCTGAGAGATATGACATAAAGCTGATCCGCTAAAGTGCAGTCGTCCCAAACACTTTTATAAGATCACTTGAAAATCAAGAAGAATATGACCGATTTTAACCGACTAAAATTTTATTATCTAAGACGACATGTTACCCACACAATGATAACCGGTTATAAAGAAGCTGATGAGTAGCTAGCAAACTAGAGGCTTGCAAACGTTTCAACTTTTTGTTGACTCACTCGGTACTCGAGTGTATGTTGAGCAAATTTTACCGCAGAAAATGTTCACTTTGAAATGTGTGCTTCTGGGAAGAAAAATAGTTTCTCGGTCACTGCAAGGTTTCTAGTTTCTGCAAGTAAATCTTCTAAATCAAAATAAGCTACACCGTCGTTTCATACGCGTACCAAATTTCATCAATGAGGGACTAACACATTTCCTAATGAGGGGTTTTAAGACTTACTTTTATTTTTGACTAAAGAGACAATTTCTTCCAATTTTTCATGAATTTGAGTCTCATAGACATCACGTCCACACCACTGAGCAATCAACATCGCACCTAAATGATAAAAAGCAGGAATAAAAATACTGAGGGTTGGTGGTTCGAGTCCCCGCCCTGCCGAACCTGCTACATAGAGTGAGGAGAGTCACCAACTCTCTGTAATTCCAGGCTAAAGGAATCGCGAGGTGTGGTTACATCGAGAGGAAGGACCAGGACATTGCTTCGATAAGCTTAGCTTCTCAGTGTCCTAAAAACTACCTTCGGATGCTAGGTGGCAATATAGGAAAAAAAAAATAAAAAAAATAAGATAAAAATACCAAAAATAGCATTTCGAACCATATATACACACTGCGATTTATTAGGCCAATATTTACCACAAACCAAGAATGTACCACAGTTTGTTGTTTACATTAAGAATAAAACGATTCGAACCAAAAATTTCGGACATTAATTTTCGAGAAAGATAAGTGCGGACTTCATGTTTTTTACAAGCTTATCGAAGCAATGTCCTGGTCTTTCTTCTCGAAGTGACCACACCTTGTGATTAATTTATCATAGAATTACAGAGAGTTGGTTCGACAGGGCGCGGAATAGANGGCAATATAGGAAAAAAAAAATAAAAAAAATAAGATAAAAATACCAAAAATAGCATTTCGAACCATATATACACACTGCGATTTATTAGGCCAATATTTACCACAAACCAAGAATGTACCACAGTTTGTTGTTTACATTAAGAATAAAACGATTCGAACCAAAAATTTCGGACATTAATTTTCGAGAAAGATAAGTGCGGACTTCATGTTTTTTACAAGCTTATCGAAGCAATGTCCTGGTCTTTCTTCTCGAAGTGACCACACCTTGTGATTAATTTATCATAGAATTACAGAGAGTTGGTTCGACAGGGCGCGGAATAGAACCACCAACCCTCAGATTGGTAGTCGAGAGCACCACCACTGAACCACCCCGCTGTAAACTACATGTAGATGTAGATAAAAGAAATGTAACAAAAATTTCGGACAAATCCATACTGGAGCCAAGTAAAGGTTTGTAGATGTTTAGAGTTGTTTACATCTGCTTCTATACATCAGTTGTTTGCACCGGCAAAGCTTCGAAGGTATCGTACTTCGGTCGCTGCAGAAAAAGCCCTTACTCACTTCCAACGATAAGCCTTTCTGTAAGTCATTTACACTCGCGAACTGCAATCCTAAGTGAAAGTCAACTTCATCTTTCGAAACAAGCAAAACAAAAATGAATAACTTGATTTCAATGCTTATTGATCTTTTCTGGAGCTTACAGGAGGGGATGCCCTCTCCTCGATTACTTTTAGCTACAGTCGTGACCAAAAGTTTAAGACCACCTTTTAGTCGGTAAGATTTGTTGGCGAAACGAGATTCAATGCTACTGATAGCTTCCGAAGAGGATAATACGTGCTAAAACTTGTTGAAGTCATTGCTGCAAGGCAGCAATATTAGGAAATTTTGGTCGTGATTCTAGGCTTGTTTTGAAGGTTTCCTGAAGGGGCTTTCTGGCGAAAATCCATAATAATTCCACAACAGAGTGGCCGATTTCAGTACAGTAAGGTAACTTTCAAAATCTATTTGAACATGTCCTCCATTAAATAATAATTTTGACAATATTATTGTCTTGATATCCAGGCAACAGTGGCCTTTCAAACGGGGATTGTTCTTTTTTTTTACTCACCCGGTATGTAGTGGAATTTAAAATGAGAACTGAACTGAACGTACAAAGTTTCAGAAAAAATATTGTTATCTGGCTTAAATCGGCAGGAAACTAAAAAAGATATTCGGATATAAATTGAGCCCAAACAATCTTTTGAAATTTTCTGCCTCACAATCACAACAGCGTGCTGAAGCTCAAACCTTAATTCTCCAGAGATGGCCATTTTAATGGTCAAATTCTGCGTGCCACACTGTTTAATCTCCCAAGAAGACAACATACACGGTCTCGTAATTACTTTAAGGCAAACAAATTGCAAAGATTTGATTGCAGTTTTCAGTCGTTTTTGCAAAATGTTACCATAAAAAAATTTTCGAATGAAGTTGAAATAGCATACCTTTTATCACTTTCTGGTCCTGTTCACGCTTACACAAAAATAAGCACCATTCCTTTGTCAAGTGATGCTGCTTCACGAAAGTATAGATTTTTCTTGAATAATATTTAAGAGTCAAATCTTTGAACCTTGAAAGAAGCAAAATTCAAATATTTAGGTCTTGGGCCAAAGATAAGCTGAAAACTGCCCAAACTTCAGCTTGCTTTATTGTCCTTTCCAATCCAATCATCTCCCGAAAGAGCTTCCAAGTAAAATAAGACATATGGTAAGGGTGGTATACCAGGTTCTAGTCACAAAAATTAATATAATTATAGAAGGCTAATGAAGGCCATCTTTTCCACTACAGTATATGCAAAATAATCTTTAGTTCATTTAAATTGTCAAATAGTTGACCATTCTACTGTAAATGCAAAATGTTTCAAAATCATTATCAAACAATTATTTTTATTCAAATCTGCAATGATTAGATTAAATGTTGATATATTTTCCAGTATATATATTTGGTAACTTGGTTGAAGAGTTAAATATCAGCAAACTTCAAATTTGCTCTCAGGTCAAAACCAGAGCTGCTAGTGTTACAGCAAAGATAATGGAACATCAGAAGCATGGAAATATCTGCAATTTCACAGCATCACTGACACTGGGAATGTCTCCCTTTCCTTCTCTTCCGCTTTCTCCTTCTCCCTGCCCCTGCAGCGACTTTTACCGTAATCGACTGAGGAAAGAAAGTGAGACTTATGGGCAAGTCCAGGATTTAAAGGGTTCTTAACATATTTGATTCTAAATTTCTTGAGGAGTTTTAGATTTAAACAATTCATAAAATATGCATTACTTGACCAATTTGGATCAACAAGACTTTCATGCTCACAACAACAGGCTTTTCTTTTACCATCTAGCTCAGCTTCCTAGCTACCACAAAAAAACCCGTGAGGGAGGACTCCCAATAAATAAACTGTGAAGTGTAAAATGAAAACAGCTTTAATGTCCGGTCAATATGGTTGCCTAACCTGTACAAAACAGTCAGGCCATAATTTAGCAGTATTATGGCAATACTTTTCAATTGTTTAGCAGCCCTCCAACAGTAGCATAACATACCTGACCTTAACAGTAATTTCCACCAAAATAGGCTAATTAGCTCCAATTCGCAGTACTTTAGCAGTACAATAAACAGAACTTAGGCAGTACAAGATTCAGGTAGCAGTACAAAGAATCATGTACTGTTGTTGTACTCTTAAATTACTTCTGACTGAAGTACTGTATGGCCATTTTACTTCTAAGCTTAGCAGTTTTCATACAGGAATCATAGCCGCTATATTCAAGTGGGATTCAAGTTTTTCAAAATGAACACACAATTTTTTTCCAGTTCGTTTAACTCACCTGTTAGTTGACAAGATGTCTTCAAATGTGTTTTCAACATGTTTGATGTCTTCCTCTTCATGACTGTCACAGAATTCTGCAAACGTTTTTAGATCTTTATTCTGGAGACATTCTTTTTTGTATGACCTTTTTATTACTGCTTTGATCTCCTTCAATAGCTCTCTATCACATTTTATTCTTCTTTTAAAAGTGTCTTTCCAGTCACCATCAATATTTGTTTTATGTTTCCATGTGTTCCACCTACATGGTACAGATAAGAGAATATATTAATACTGGTACTGAAACCAAAATTGTGATAAACGATGGATACTCTCCCTTTGCCAAAATTGTGAAAAAGATAGCAACTTTTTACTTTAACAAAAAAGGGGAAATTTATTATAAGATATTCAAAATCATCAGACCTCTTCCTTTCAACACATACCTAAATAACAGGCAGATCAGAAGTATGGAAACCACGCAAAACCCAGAAAAGAAGGTTTTATTCAAAACAGATAGGGAGTAAAAATATTTTCTGTTTTATAAATAATTGATAATCTAGGCCAATGACTACTACGGGCCTATTAATTTCCGCATTTTCTTTTCCGCAATTTCGAGTATGGACGAATGCAAACTTGAAAACACGGAAAGGAAAACGCAGAAATCAAAACATTCTTTTTGGGCTAAGTTCCAGAGTACCAATATCATATACTAGAGTACCAGAGTACCAATATCATATGCTAGAGTACCAGAGTACCAATATATGATATATATGCCTTAGATATAGGCTAAGTACCAGAGTACCAATATATTGTATTCTTCTTTTTTTGGTGTATTGTGATATACATAATATGTCATCATACTGTACTTAGCTATAACTGATACACCAATACACAGTCACATAAAATTAAAGGTTAATTTATTGTAGCTACACGGATACACCCATGGCATTTTTGATGTCTGAAACTTTCCATAAATTTTTTGGAGTTAAGAATGAAAAAATGATTTTCCGACGTTCTAAAGGGTGTGGTCTCAAAAACATTTCCGGGGGCAAGCCCCCAGACCCACATTTAAGCTCGCTTCGCTCGCTGTTCAGCCCGCTGCGCGGTCCCTGCAATCGGTCTATCAAAATTCTGTAAAAAGCATGGTATTACCCATATTCTTGGCAATCAAAGCTATATTAAGCGCAATGGTTTGCTTTCGCAGCTTTCAAGACTGGTCATTTTAAAATATTTTGTAGGTTTCAGAAGAACTTCATTATCAACTCCGCTAATCTAAAGAAATAATCAACCTTTTCTATCACTGACACAACATTTTCACAGAGACACATGCCAAATTTTCCCTCCCCCTGGGGATCAAGTAAAATACCTCGTTGCTCATGCAAGATTTTAAAGGAAAGTGATAAATTTCTTGAAAGAATGCTGAACCATTTCATTCATACTTGCAAGCGCTTCACCGATTCTTTCCCACTTGCCTATCGATAATCGACTGACCAGTTTTTCTAGTGTTTGTTGTCGAGTAGGCTACCAAACTTTAAGATTTTATTGCGGAAAATCTAGCCAAGTTTTTGCCTTCAAATTTGGCATTTGAACATGTAGTGTCAGTATTTAAAAAGTTTGATTAAAATCTTTTGATGAGCGGAGTCGATAACGAAGTTCTTCTGAAACCTACACAATATTTTAAAATGACCAGTCTTAAAAGCTGCGAAAGCAAACCATTGCATTTTGGTAATCTTTCAATTGCCAAGAATATGGGTAATACCATGATTTTTACAGAATTTCGATAGACCGATTGGTTCCGGAGTAATTAATAAATTTATGGGGAGGAGGATTTCTGTAAACCGGCTTTCTGTGCTCATCAGAGCGGAAAGCAGAGTTCCTTAAACTTGTTAAGTAGAATATTTTCTGATGGCTGATACACCGGCATATCAGTGTCTTGGTATTGCTACAAGAAATTCGCTTTAATATCATGTGATGTTGTATGAGTGTATCAGTGAATATATACAAAATTAGACTTTAATTTTATGTGATGACGTATCTGTGTATTGGTATAGCTACAAGAAACTACCACTTTAATTCTATTTGACAGAGTATCACTGTAGCTACAAGAAGATTTTGTAGATTATATATACCCACCCTTCTTCAATTTGATGTGACTGTGTATAGGTGTATCAGTGTAGCTAAGTACGATGACGTATAAATGCATCAAAATACACAGAGGAAAGAAGAAAATGTATGGGTATTCCAGAACTTAGCCCAAAAAGGATATTGTGATTTCTGCATTTTCCTTTCCGAGTTTTCAACCTTGCATTGATTGCAGAGACGTAGGAACCGGCGGGCACTGGGGGCACATGCCCCCCCCCAAGATTTTGCAATAAATGAAAAACTGCCCTTTTTGATTCAGGAAATGCCCTTTTTGCTTCAAGAAGTGCCCCTTAAGCTTACTGAAAAAAGTGCCCTTGAAGTTTTGTGCCTCTCCAAGTTTAAGATGCTTCCTACGGCCCTGATTGATAATGGTCCATATCATACAAAAAAAGAGTGGAAAATGGCCCACCCGCAGGCCTAGATTATCAATGATTTTCAAAAACAGAAAATATTTTTACTTTTCACCCCCCCCCCTTTTGTATCCCCTTTTATCCCAAATTGTATTTTTTAATTTTCAATAATAACTTTGTTTGTTGATGAATGATGTTGGCCATCCATACATACTAGACATAATAAATAGTCATAATATGGCCCTTTTTGGTATATAGTAATCCCTGATTCAACTGGCCCAGCAAAACATCATTGGGGTATCCAGAAGGATCTGACCATCCTCCGGTCACCCTATACCCACACATTTTTTAGCCCAATCATTTCAGGCCGAAAAATGACCCAAAAAAACTAACAACCTTTGATTGCACTTTACACGCCATACTTCTCTGCTGTTTGCAATTGTGTTGAACCTGCGGCATGTTCTAGAGAGCCTGCAAATATCTTTATAGCTTAAAAGNTTTTTTTCTCGTTCAAATTGGTTGAATGAGTCGGCATGTATTTTTTCACTCCCCGCACATTTGATATCTGGTTAACCTGTTTCACAATTCATACCAACCTTTTAAGAGTACATTCTAACATTTATCCAAAAATCTCTCCAATTTTTGTTGCCGATATAAGTATTTTTCCGAAGGCAAATAAATCGGGAAAAATTCGCCCTGAATGGGTCTATTCTTTTTAAACGACTCCGCGTAGCTATCCAAGTTTGTCTGTGCTGGTTTTGTGGCAGTTTGGAAAGGAAGGGTGTTACTAGAGTTATTTTGATATATTGTGAGGGTTTCATCGACTTTGGTGTTTCACCAACTTTAAGGATTACCATAACAGTCGAATTTTACGTAACTTTGAGCCTCGTCAGGGCAGGAAAAGGGAGATTTGTCTGTTAAAGTTTTGTGTTGTCAAAAATGCCAAGAGCCAGATACCATAAACATTCGCTCAAAGTCCATTCAGTGCGGTAACCATAGAGAAATGCTTGGCTTCCCTGCTAGTAAAATTCCCCTGCTGAGGCCTTCACAATATTTGGACCCATTTAGGGAGAAAATTGGGGAAAGCTGTTGTTTTGACTACTGCTGATGTTCGTCTTAGTTTCAAGAGGAAACGCGAGTAAAAATATATTTGGCTTAGAAATAATGGTTGGCAAGGAAATGAAGTCTATATCTATGAAGAAAATATTTCTCAAAGGCATGCACTTAAATAGAAATATCAATTATTTCCGTGATAAGACCCATTCAGGGCGACAGTACTCTACATAATAAATAGTCATAATATGGCCCTTTTTGGTATATAGTAATCCCTGATTCAACTGGCCCAGCAAAACATCATTGGGGTATCCAGAAGGATCTGACCATCCTCCGGTCACCCTATACCCACACATTTTTTAGCCCAATCATTTCAGGCCGAAAAATGACCCAAAAAAACTAACAACCTTTGATTGCACTTTACACGCCATACTTCTCTGCTGTTTGCAATTGTGTTGAACCTGCGGCATGTTCTAGAGAGCCTGCAAATATCTTTATAGCTTAAAAGCTCTAATTTGAGTACATGGACAATGTGTTCATTTGCAAGCGCCACGAACTGCCCTTCAGTTTCCAAATCTTCTTGATCAACAACCGCCGCCATCTTGCGAGGATGTTTTGATCAATTACCAAAAGCACAGGGACACAAGGAAGTAAAATCCAAGGTCACATACCTTGCGTTCCTTTGGCAATCAAAACAATCATGATTAAGATTTTAACATTGTTTCAGTTCAAAGCATTTAGATCCGGCTGGTTGAATTTAAATGAAATATTGATTGTTTTGATTGCTAAAGGAACGCGCAAGAAATTTGCCCCAACAACCAAAAACAACAGGGCAACAACATAGGCGCAGAATGTTTTGCTCATCTCTAAGTACGAACCCCCCTACAGCCTCATCTTGACGGACCAATCAGATTCCTCAAATTTCTCTTCTCTCTCTATCTCTTCATAAAATGCAGGAAGTACGCTAGGATACTGGAACTTTCCAAAAAATCTTTGAAGAAACCTATTACAGTATACAGATTTTGGTTTATGACTGTTCAAAGTAAGAATGCGACGAAAATCATGTTTAGGAAATATATTGCAATGTTTGGAGTTGATCGATCAGATTCTTTTGACATGCATTAATAATTCGTTATACCCTAAATAATGCCAAATTGAATAATGTACATTACAAACACTGTTCTCGGAAGAAGAGTTTTATTAACTATGAACTTCCTGGTCATCAGCTTATTGTCCTTTTTCCATCATTATAGCGCGGATATCTCTAGCCTGCGTTACAGACCATAACGAGGGGTACTCCCTCTGGTTATGGTCTGTGACGCAGGCTAGGATATCTCCGGATGTAATTAAGATACAATCATTTTCCTTGCAGAGTTTCTTAATTTTCATAAATTTAATTTCACAATATATCACAATTCATTCAGGACTGCAAGCTTTTTTCGAGCCCAAAGAATTGCAAGAAAGAACCGAATCATCAACAAAAATTATTCTCTTTAGTGTTAGTGATGCACTTTTTGTTGAAAACACTCATAACCAAAAGTTGAACATGTTTCTTAACCTCGAATTGACCTCTTATCGCTTCTAGTAGAGTTCCTTAATTTTCTGGAAGAGGCTACTAGAGTTTCGTACAAGCCGAAAATGGTTTTTTCAAGTCTTTCATACAAGCCCAAAAAAGAAAATTTGTAGATTGGTTTTGTAATCGTGTCTTGGGGCTTTTTCAAACGTGTCCTTTTCTGTGGGACACCTTGTACATTAAAATTTAAAGTGAATCAAAGAGAAAACTTCACATTTCATATTCAAAGGAATTTCATACAGATATTATGGTGTTATTATAGCCACACTTGCAATGAGCTTAAGACAACATTAGATAGCATAAATTCATAATTTGCAAATACAATAGCTACATATGCAATCTGAGAAACAACACTTACAAACAGTATGACACGATTTTAAAGACCCTGTGCTCCCCAAGATCCTTCACGGTCTCACAGTGACTTTCATACTGTATGAAAGTCGTTTTGGACTAAGCAATCGTGAAACTGTATTGTTGTTTTAATCTTCAAATGAACCTTGTTATGCCACCGCTTTTGAGCTGAAACAACAGACATTCCTGAAAATAATTTGAAGGATTGGGAAGCTTTTGTTCCCTGCAGCTATCTATGTTTTTTAAAGCCATATGATGTTTTGATAGTTCGTGCATATGCACAGGGCTGAGGAGAGGGGGGTCAGGGCAGGGGGGTTCAAAAACCCGGGCCCATAAATTCTCTCCACGGCCCTGCATATGCATAGGATCATGGGGAGTACAGGGTCTTTAAGCTTTAGTGTCGGCATAGGAGAAATATGTTTAAAATCGCTTTTTGAGGATGGAATTTGAACTTTTTGATCACATCACCATCTTTTGTCAATCTTCCCTTGTGGATGAATAATTTTGCCACGCATTTTCGTTCAGCTTTCATTTGTTGCAAAATCAGAAAGCTACGCAAATTTGCTCCATGTTGCGCATCATCGACAATAGCGATTTTGTTCATGAGGTTGGACAGATTTTCGAAGACAACAATCTTACAAAATTTCAACTTTATCTGCCATTGCAATCTCAAGCTTTACTAATTATAATTTTTGATAATTCTCGTCCTTTGCAATTCACAAATATACCACACATCTATAAAACAATTCTGCACAAATTAAAAGTTGCTGAATCGGCGCGGCAATATCGTCGATCAACAGCAAAACATTTTGAGCAATGAAAATTTAGCTACAAGAATCAGAATTAATCTGCAGCAATCAAGTTTAAGATGTCTCCTATGCTATTGGTGTCTAGTTTCCTGGCATGTAGCTGCGGGGGTGTTTGGAGATGTTGAGGTGACTGTAAAATTACTCAAGGAAGGTAAGTGTGAAGGAAACTGAGATCCTTTATAACAAAAAGCCGACTGTCTCTGCCTCCATAATATGTTCATTTTCCTACTCCATGCTGAATCAATATCCTTATTCTGAAGCATCAAAATATCAATCAAAACCAACTTGGGGAGGGTGATAACTCGATATTAAGACAAAATCTCTACCGCCGGTTGATAAAAAAGGGAAACATTTTGAAAAATCGAGATTTGACTATATTAGCGATCATGAAAATTTCTTTATTTGCATTTAAGGCAAGGGTAAAAGTTATTTTCGACATATTGCAAAGTTTTTAAATAGCTTTGAATTTGTTGGAATTTGTGCTTTACAAGCTACCTGGCTTTGACACATACTCCGAAATCTCAAGAAATGATTATCTAACTCAAGTTTTATCCCGCACTACCACTGAAATTGGTTTCTTGTATCCTTGACAAAACATTTATATCAAGTGGTTTCGAAGCACTTTGGAGTTTCGAAAGAGCCAAGCAGACATTTAGGCATTTATAAAATACTTATAAAAGCAGGATAAGGATGAAATAAACTGTATGGCAGTCTGATGATAGTCAAAATATACAACCCTAATATGTACCACGCTGTGTTACAATATGCTTTTAGGTACACCTCATATTCATGTGTCAATCAGCTCTTCATATTGGAATTGGTTCACCAATACAACAGTGACATCATCAATGCTGGCTCCATTTGATTGTTTTCAAGTCGATGCCTTCTTGCACCATCTCCCATAATGGACTAAAACAAAGAACATTTCCAATTATAATATCTTAATAAACTGAGCAAATGGCGTGTTATCGAGCCTGCTAACATACCCGGTGTCCCCAAAAACTGATTTGCTCGGGCCTAGGAATGAAAAGTTAGCTTGCATCAATCAGAAATCATTCTTGAAACATTCCTGGATATTTCACGGCAACATAAATACCTTGTTTGCTGATATTGGTGCTATGAGAGTTGAAATATCAATTCGCAATGCTCAAGCATGACCCAAGACCATGAACGCTGCATAACAATTTAAAGATCAGATCTTTTGTTAGTGATTTTATCCTGAAAACTAGCCAATCACATCCACGATAGTGTGCCTTTAAATAAACAGCATTTGTTGGACAATATTTGGAAAAGGTGAAAAACATTTCATGCTTGCTACAAGCAAACATTCCTAATATGTTTGCAAAACAATATTTGCTCGTTTTGCAAGGGCTTTCATTTTCAAATGAGGTTATCCAGCTTCTAATCAATATGATCCGTGCTGACATAGAAAACCAAACTAATCTAACTTCAGAAAAAACTTCTTGAGTCTGTTCCTTAGCTTCGAGACCTTACTTTAGTTGAGCCTTCTAGTTCCTTTTAAAATGAAAACTTTAAAGTATATTGTAATACACTAATAAAACTGCAACAGTCAGTAGATTCAAAATGCTTACCTCATTTCCCGAAGTTTCAATGTATTATCTACACACTGCTTAATCGTGAAATCTATTTCTTCTTTGGTGGTGAACCGACCAATGCCAAACCTGAGAAGACAGGAATGAAAGAAAGGAACTAGAAGAAAGGAACTAATCGATTTTTCCAAGATTTGGCTGCAGAATTGGTTGATATCAAAACAGTTAATGTACGATAAGCTGTACACAGTACTCATGGGGTCAATATTGCTTCATTTCGTCGGTCAAATATTGCGTGAACCTTTTCGAACGAGTTAGAACATAAATCAGGGCTAGGAAAGAAGAAAAGATGAGAGAAACGAACAAAAGAAACCAGAAGAGAACAGGTTAATACACGACTTTGATGAGTGGCCGCCATTATGGAAAATTCCCAAAATAGATTGCACGAAATTTTCGACTCCAGATTCAGATTCAGTACTCAGAATTTTATCTAGCTGCAAGATATAACTTCCTGGTCCTTGTTATCAGTAAGTCTACTGAGATCCTATTTTGTGTGGTCAAGTGTCGCTTGCGGTTCATGTACTCCTAGCTCTGTTTGTTCCTGCAACAGCTTAGCCAATACTGATCATATCAATCAAAGCAGTTACCTAAGGGATGAATGTGCCAAATCTTCTTCTGCTCCAATTGCACGGAGAACGTACGATGGCTCCAATGATGCGGAGGTGCATGCACTGTAAGAGAACATGATATGATGATGACACTTTTAAGTTTTGGAATAAACAACCTACATGTTACGATTTGGAATTTGCTCGATTCGATAACTTTCCTTTGAAAACTTCCGATTTCGCTTAGCTCAAAAAGTCCAGCGTGACATCCTTTGAAGCAGTAGATGCGATATTGTTAAAAATACCACTGGCATAATTTATGTGACCTTGTAACGAATTTGTCGATCGGATGGCCCAATATAAGTTTTGCTGTTTTAAAAATCACAAAAATATAACTATGTTTCCAAGATGTTAGTTTACTGTGCAACGGTACCAAGAAGAAAAATCATTTAAACATATTGCGTATTCTAGTCATAGCTTAAATCCACGAAATTTTACATTTAAAGTGCTACCTCATTTTGGAGCACATTTTGACCTTGCTAAAGGCAACACAACGGTTGTGATCTCCGAAACTTAAACTTTCATAGATATAACCGTGCACAAAACTTTATCAAAATAGAGTGTTGACGTTCCTCCACACGAGGGATCGTTTTGGACCGTCCATTTGCTACAGAAGACCATAATTATCTCACAAAAATGTACTTATTGCCTCTGGCTACCGACATGCCTCACACACACACAATTTACGACTAGAAACGGACTTGAAATATGATCATAATGATGATTTTCAAAAAGTGTCTAATTCTATTTGGGCTAATCAAAAGCTCAACGAAATAGTATGTAAAGCATCCATACCTTCCAGATGACAAAGCAATATCTTTCAATGCCATGAGCAAACTTTCACCTTCAACATATGCAAAGGAAAGGTTCATGCAACCAGGGTAAGTATGATCTGGGTCCCCATTACGAATCACGTGGGTCAATTGACTTGTAATTCCATTAAGTAAACGATCGGATAATTCTTTTATGTGTTTGTGGTCATACTAGGAAAGAGAAAATCAAGTGAGTGCCAAGATCATCAATTTGAAAAGACCATATACCGAGTCAGTGCATTTTTGCAACTAAATTTCTGTAAACAGAGGTCCTTCTTTGTAGCTTGTCCTTTCATTGGTATTGTTCGCCTGAAATCATCGAAGAAATGGCAAAATGGGTAGTTTTCCAAAATCGACTCCGGACGCAGATACTGTAATAACAGTCGCACTTCAGTTGTCATCACCTCACCACAGGGGCGTAGCGACTTACCGACATATTTTTTTAGGGGGTGCCATCTTGGTTTGCAAAGTGCCCAATTTTTTTCAATGTTTTCTTTAAAGGGCTAATATCATCATTCGCGAAAACGTGTGGAATAGACATTTATTTGCAGCTGAATTCGATAAGATCGTAAAAAACGCGATATTTTGGCAATAAGAGCCCCAAAAAGCCCCTAAAAGTTGGGGCGATGATAAAAATTACCGCGCAAAGAAAGAGATTGGGTCGAGAGATTGCGAAATGTTTTTGACGTAACAACAGGAAAACATCAACGCGGAAACATCGAGCGCATCATATAATTGTTGTTTGTAGAATACACGTTGCGAATAAATGAAACAACATTTACAACAGAATGTCAGAAACAGCGTCTGGAACATCATGCGAGTCAGAAGATACATTTTACGACGTTGACGAATACGTTGTTGAAGAAGAAGATGGAGGAATCGACGTAGCAGCGACACTGAGCGCTGATTGTATGGCAGACTTTCAGAATATCAAGATTTTATTCACAGATATGTTATAAAAAATTTGCAAAGACCTAGTCAAACGTGAAGAAACCAAAAAGATGAATTTTACAATCCAATAATGTTCGTAAAAATGTCTAACGTCTTGGTGCAGATCCATTTTATTTGTCTTGAATGATACTGAATGATTCATTTGTTATAGTTACTTCCAATGTATATAATGTTTCAAACTTGGCAACTTCGCAATAATACTCATGAATATCCGCAGTCCGATATGCACTTTCATATTTCAGCAGCCTCCTTGCGTCGCCATTTTGGGTCAGGTCTTACTGCAATATTTTGCCTTCAAGGTTGAAGAAATCTACCTCTCCTTTTTAGCATCCAGATTATGAACAGGACCAGATAAAGGATTCTTCTGGAATAGCAAGAACTTTTGAGAGCTCCGTAGTCTGGTAGTCCTCCAGCCTAACTTCCCTTCGGCCTAACGCGTCTCTCTTCTCCTACACTTTCATCCCCTAACAATTATTTGTCAGCCTCAATGTCCGAATTAACTTCTCCAGTAGCTCTCAAGACCCCGAAAACTCTTCTTCATCCTCTGAAGTTTCTCTGAAAATGCCGTGTAACTGCTTTTAATATTGTAAGTTTGCCTCCATGTTATAGGAAACAAAATTTACCGCGACTTTCTCAAAAACTTTGACCTGACCCCTGTTGACCTTTTGTAACCAAAAGAATTCTCATCCTTTCCTGTACACAATGCTACTAATCCCGTTGACAAAGCTCCTTTTGTTTAGGCACTGTTGTGCAATTTCTAAGCCATGCTTTTGAAACGCCACATGGCGTCTTCGAGGAAGAGAAGCTGAACTGCGGAGGTTTGAGTCAGTCCACTTTGCCCTCTTTCTCTTTACGAAGTCAGTCCACCTCTTCCTTCTTTTCTTCCCTTCAGGCTTGTCATCTCCAAAAAAAGGTAGCTTATGGATAGAAATACCCAGATTTTTGTCTTTGGTATTGCTGCAACCATAAACCACACATCTATCAGGCATGGTTGGAAACAGATTTGCGGAAACGAGCAACTTTGTGAATGAAGGCCTAAGATTCACTCTCACGCGTTCCTGCCGTGACGAACGATGCGCTCGTTACCAATCTTCTTTTCTTTGCGCGGTAATTTTAAAAGATTACTGCAAATTCGTAACTTTGGGGGGCGTTTAGGGGCACTTATTGTCAAAATATTGCGTTTTTGACGATCTTGTTGAATTCAGCAGCAAATAAATGTCTATTCCACAAGTTTTCGCGAATGATGATATTAGCCCTTTAAATAATCTATTGTTTTAGTTAACAACAGGCATTGTTCAGTAAATTTTGCATGAAATCTTCCTTAAATCAGTTAAATTTTGCATGAATGTTGACAGTTTTCAAAATAATTGGGGGATGGCACACCCCCACACCTCCCAATAGCTACGCCACTTCCTCACCACAAAAATTTACCAAATTCACCCAAAACCCTCAGAAAAACTTAATTTATAGTTGGAATCCTCTTATAGTCACCATTTTCTTTATAAAAATGGATTGAATATAGTCAGTTTCAACTGCACAGGTTAAGTTAGAAAAGAAGTTTAAAATGTCAAAATTTGAAATATTACAGTACAGCTTGTAGATTATTAGCCTGCGTCACATACCATAACGAGGGGGAGGGGGGGTTATGGTCTGTGTGATGGACCTTGGGATCTTGTGAAATCTGCTATTCAAATAGTCATATCGGCTTGTCTAGCTCGTTGTTTATTTAATTTATGCTGAAGTCGTTGGGACAACAAAAGTGAGTCCATCACACAGACCATAATTCCCTCTAGTTATGGTATGTGACACAGGCTAGTAGATTACAAGCTAAAATGAAAATGGGAAAACTACCATGCCGTGCAGGGATTAATTCAAATTTAGATGTTTAATCAGAATTTGGGCCTTTTCATTTTGTTGAAAATTAAACATTCCTTAGAAGAGTTGCAAGGAAATAAATCTCCTTTTAAAGATACCGATTTATTCAAGATAGAATGATGTCCCATTTCAGATTGCACTTCTTAGTAGCATAGGTTCCAAATCTTTAAAAAAGTCGGTGTAAAATTATGTGATCTATTTCTTTGAATTGAATGGCTTGAAAGAAACTTTAGCTACTTTTCTATAACTCTACAGTTGGACTTTAAAAAAATCTGCAATATTTTCAGAATTAGAGTGTTTTTTTTTCTTTTTTAAGAATTCAAGAAAAATAAAAAAAAAACTTTAAACCATCGTAATTTCTAAATTTTTTGAGGAAACATAAAATAATGTCTACAATATGGTATCAACCAAAAGTCTTTCCCTCTTATGGTTTATGATTTAGAAATTTGATGACGTCACATCCTCAAATGAGTTGAAATATAAAATACGCTGTAATTTCGAAAAATGTTGCAGATTTCGGGAAAGTCCAACGGTAGAATTATAGTAAATTAGCTAAAGTTTCTTTCAAGCCATTCAATTCAAAGAAATAGGTCACAGAATTTTAAACCGACGTTTTTACGCCAATTTAGAGATTTGAAAAGTATGCACTTCTTAGTTGCTTTCCTTAATTTCATTACCAGCTTTGGACACTTTGTGAAGATCTCGCTTCTCCGATATATTATTAATCGCTAATTCGCAAAAAAACACACTACAAGAAAATTATCAGACAAATCCCTAAATAGAAATTGAAGAATTCAAATCACAAAGATTGTTCAGGTTTCAACCGCCGCAATAATGTGCGAGCTATGTTTTTCTCTCAAAAAGATGGTAAATTTTGGCACACATACAGGCTGTCCGAGAAACTGTGCCCCGTTTGAACAGCTGTTGTGGAGGCGCTGTAACTACAGTTTTCTTGTTTTATACAGCCGCATGAGATAGTTTTCAACCAAGAGTTTGAGACTTTGTTTGAGATGATTTATGGAACAATAACATCAAAAAAGTGGTTGCTTAAAAGAAACAGTTCCTTTGTTTTCCTCTAATGAATGTGAAAATCCAGTAAACATCGAAAGAAAGGGTTTTAACGTTGTAGGTGAATTGTTTAAAGATCTGAAAAAGGGTTAAAAGTGTTGTGTTATAAATAAACAGCATTATTAACACTTTTTCAAGTGTAGACAAAATTGAACTACGACGTTAGGAGAACAAAGGAACTGCTGTTTTTGAAGTAACTACTTATTTTGGCTTTCTTTTGTCATAAATCAGCAACCACATTTCCGACTGACTCAAAAAAGGTCTCAAACGTTAAGTTGAATCCTATCCTATGTAACTGTATACAAACAGGACAATTGAAGTTACAGCTTCTCCATAGCAGCAGCAGCACAAATAGGGTACAATTTTATAGGACGCTCTTTCGTCAGAAAAATTAGGGCACACAATTTTGCTCATATTGTCAAGGTTCTATTTAATCATGACGGAATTTAATAGTAAGTTCCAAAAATAACCTCCATTTCTTGGATTGCAATTTCACAAGCAGCACCTAAACCAACAACAAGAGGTGCCGGTAGGGTTCCACTCCTAAATCCTCTTTCTTGCCCACCACCGTTCATTTGTGGTTCAAGTCTCACTCTTGGTCTTCTTCTCACATACAGGGCTCCAACACCTTGAAAGAAATCACATGACAAGTGTGTAATGTCGAAGAGTTAAGGCTTTGAGAATCAAGTAGGTGTACGGAATGCATTTGGGTATTTTTTAATGATAGTTTGATCGTCTTTTCAATGACAAAATTAAGATACTTTTCAAAATTCTAATAATCTAAATCTCTGTCCAACTGAACGATTGATTTGTTCGTTCGGCCTTTACCAAAGGCCAATTCATAAAAATCGATCGGATCACCGGTGAAAATTTTCAAATATTTCAAGAATATTTGGCGCAACGGGTATTCCCCAGTTTGGATCAATATAAATTCAATAATGCATAATTCAAGCTTGCAAGATAAACCAGTTTAGAATCTTGTTTATATTCATATAAAAATTTACAATACATGTTACATCCTACTATACTTTCTAATTACTATACAACTATACAACACTACAGGGACGATACCATGGGGAGCAAAATGCATGACTGCCCCATGGCCATAACATGAAACAAAAAACAATACAAGAACAACATGCGAAGTTACGACGAGAGAACAAAACATAAAGAAACAAAATACAGCACATAATTACAAAGAAAAAAGAAGCACCAAACAAATGGAGGGTTGGGATATGGGGAGGGGGGGGTATTTGTAGGGAAATGGACAAATTATTTAAGGCGTTTTTTTTCCAAAATAAATTTAATTGTTAAGTTCAATATTAATGTATTTGCCTCCAAAGGCAAGTTTTCGTCTCCGTTTAACAGAAGCTGCAAAATATTGTTGCCTGGAGCTTCGGAATATCCATACGTTTGAAGCACATCGTTAGCACCAGCGAGAAGATTAAGTCTATGCTCTGTGAAAGAATTGCAAAGCAGCAAAACGCGTTCCGTATCTTCTATGCCATCATTAATTGGACACATTGGGTTGATTGTATCTTTAAAATTGTGTTTAAATTTGTGAAAATTGAGACTGCTCAGCCCAACCCTCAATTGAGTTAAATACGCGATCCCTTTTCGATTGTGAATACCATACACTGAGTTAACAGGGGGCCTGATTTGCGAAAATTTAGAATAAACCAGGTTATGAAATGATGCCTTCCAATTGATCAATCCAAAAAATCTAACTCATCTGATTGGTTTGAAATTTAACAAGGTTCAGACAAATCTGGTTAACTGTGTTGGTGTCAGAAACTTCTCTTTGTATGGGAAAATAAGTTGACCAAGACTTCTTGAATACTTTCGGCCGCAAAAAAACGAATATCCAGAACAGTTTTGTGACAACATAAAAGTTCAACATAGTACAGAAACCTGTATTCACCAGTGTGCATCAATAGCCGATTACGGAAAAGATGGCGTCGGGGGGCATTTGACCAAGATGCATTGCGTTTAATGATCGAATTCCTAGAGAATCACTGTTGAATTTGTTATAGAACGCAATGCATCTTGGTCAAATGCCCCCGAACGCCATCTTTTCCGTAATCGTCTATTGAAATCGATCAGTAAACTTTTGGCCCCTGAGATGAATTTAGAAAAGGGTTTGCGACAACATAAAACGTCAAACATACTTCATAACCTGTTGAATAAACTCTTAATTTACCTTGCAAGTGGGATGCACCCTTCTTGCAAACTAAATGCTCATGAACAATTTATTCAATATGATCTGCTGCATTTTAGAAACAAGAAAGTTGTTTTGGATACTCTTCCCCCCTTACTACTATTTAACAGATAAACAAGTAGTTGCTTTTCCTTTGGGAAACTCTTATTAAAGGAGACATGCTTCAGCGTTGACTGTGATTAATAACCGAGATCTATCTACACAGGGTCTACACCAGGGGCGGGCAAGTACTGTAAAATTTTGACCCCATGTTTGTCCAAAGGTATTGTGAAAAAAAGACCGGTTTGTTTTATAATAGTGAACGATGTTGCTGCCCAAAACAACCAGTTTTGGGACAAAGGTGAAATTAGACAAATCTGATCCTTGTTTTACCAAAATGTATTCTACTGCTGTCGTACCTGACCAAAATTCTAAATTTTAGCCTTCACTGGTTCTACCTTTGTCCAGCAAAGTAACACAAAAAAGACCACACAGTCAGATTTATGCAAGGCGGTTCTACCTTTGTCCGGCCAATTTAGGCAAAAAAACTAGCATTTCAACCAAGACTACCAGTTTTGGGACACTTCTGCTTTAACAGATATAACTACAACCTGCCTCCGGATGTATTATTAAGCTTTTTGACTAAAATTACCGGTTTTTGGGACAAACATCGTCACTGATTACTTCATTCAAAATTTTCTGCCAAATTGAAGAAAATGACATAAGAAATCTAGCATAAAAAAGACTGGTTTTTGGGACAAAGGTGATGCAAAACTTTTTAGCCAACTATCGGTTTTCAGACAGAGGTAGGACATCGTCCCCAGTGTGACATAGCTAAGATATTGAACTGAATAGGAGAGTTAATCTTGTTGAGGGCAGGCCTTTCTGTCCGACCTATGTGCGGGCTTGGATGGCCAACAGTCAAGCAGCCGATTTTTAAAGAAACAGCTTTACTTATGTACCGGGTGTCCCAAAAAAAAGTACTCACGTTTGTTTGAACGTAGCGCCATATTGAAAAGTGATAGGAATTCGTGGTATCGACTGTCACAGTTCACAAAGGCTAACTTAGATATCAATAGTTTGTTTTTCACCGTAGGTTGAACATTCTTAGAGTTATGAGTTCCGAAACTCAAAGACCATCGTCAAGACTAAAACAGTAGGCCTAAATGTTATGAAGGAGTCAAGCACAGGTCGTCCAAAGTTTTAAGAGGTTTCAATAGCAACGCATTATTTGAATATTATTTGCTTTCAAAAGGATTATAGTGCTTTCATTCAAATTGATTCGTTTAGAAAGTGTTTGCAATCTCGTTCTTCAGTAACGTTATCTACACTCTTCCAGAAAACGTTTAGGCCTACTGTTTTAGTCTTGACCATGGTCTTTGCGTTTCGGAACTCATAACTCCAAGAATGTTCAACCTACGGTAAAAAACAAACTATTGACATCTAAGTTAGCCTTTGTGAACTGAGACAGCCGATACCACGAATTCCTATCACTTTTCAATATGGCGCTACGTTTAAACAAACGTGAGCACTTTTTTTGGGACACCCGGTATAAGTCCTTAAATTCGCTGGCTCCCGAATATTTGTCATCGATATTAATTGGATGTTTAGAAAGTAATAAACGAAATCTGCACTCGACGGATTTGAATCGAAAATACCGTAACTCAAAACCAACACACGTAAGCAATCATTCTGCTACAGCGTAACCACCCTTTGGAACAGCCTGTACAGAGCTTGTAAATTAGCACCCTCTCTTGGTGCCTTCAAAAAATCTGCTCTAAAGAGTCTGATTACGTAGCTTTCCTTTAAATATCATACTTCATTTTACTTTATTTTATCGAGATTATTGGCTTTCGTAGTTAAAAAACTGTTGTAACCAAATTTCTTTACATAGATTAGATTTTTTAACAGATAAGCTTGAAAACCAGATTTGAATCTTAAACTTATCTGATGATGATGATGCTGATGATGATGTTGATGATCATGATGATGATCATGATGATGATCATGATGATGATGATGTAATAGCCAGTTACATCATCTTTTGGACGTTTGGAGCCTACGCTGTAAGATTCAACTTCAAACACTTACCTTTCGGTCCATAAAGTTTGTGTCCACTTATCGACATCAAGTCGATTTTCATTTCGTTCACATCAACTGGAATCTTCCCGACAGCTTGAGCTGCATCGGTATGAAAATGAATTTTGTTCTCACGGCAGAGTTCTCCGATTTCATGGATCGGTTGCACCACCCCAATCTCATTATTTACAGTCATTATAGAAACAAGGGAAGTATCAGGTCGAATTGTTTCTCGAAGTTGTTGTAAATCGATGATGCCATTCTCTTTCACTGGTAAGTAGGTAACGTCAAATCCTTCAGACTCTAGAACTCTACATGAATCCAAAACGCATTTATGTTCCTGAAAACATGATAAAGTAGAGGGTTAACTGGGGGTACACGTCACGATAGACCTATTGGGAAACGTTTGTTTAAACCCAAGTCAAGTCATGTGACCATACTCTTGGGAAGTTTTCGTATCATTATATTTGTTGCATTCATGGCACAAGTTTCCATGACACGAAATATGTTAAATTGTTTCTCGTTTCTCGTTGGCTGCAGAGGAGATGAGCATGTACACACCCTTTGTGTTATCGTCTCGTCTTGGTTTTTGTCGCAAATTTGTTGTTATTTTCAATCATAGTGTAATATATTCTTTTTTGTGAGGTTTTTATTAGATTATTATCGTCGACTGCACTAGAGATGGGGCAGGGAAAATTTTACAAGATTCCTTGCGTTTTCTCAACCCAAAATCCCGATACCGCCAATCCCGAATCCCAGATTCATTGGTCGGTGAGCTGCATTTGGGCGCATGGCAAAAGTTTGCAGCTGCGTCATCTATAGTGCAGTCGTCTATCGTATTCACTGTAGAGTAGCTTCTTTTAGAGTAAGTAGGGTAAATGTTTGTAATGTAATTGAATTAGTTTATAGATACAGAAATAGATACAGAATAGTTACTAGATACAATAAAAGATTTAGTCCACAGTCTTCCACTCAAAAAATGCTGCATCAATCTTCTATAATTCAACAAGTCTTTACCGTTCCTCTAAATTTTGCGATAATCCTTAGTCCCATTGAAGATGTATGCACGTAAAGTACAACCAAAAACTATGTAGAGTAACATTGTTTTTCGTAATAGAACTACCACTATATTGCAAACTTCTGCAAGTGTTCGGAAACCCAGTAAGTCCCATGCTGCATTGTAGACGTATTATGATCACATGTTTAGTTGTAATTGTTTTTAGCATGTCGCTGCAGTTGCAAGTTCAATTCATTCTGAAGTCATAAGACTGCGGTAAGGTTTCAGAGTCATTGGTATTTCACTTCTTTATTGTTTAGATGCCAATACGCGTAATAGCCTCGTTTGCAGTAGCACTGTCAGGAGGTTCCTGGATGGTGACTAAGAATGTAATCTCCTATAGCAAGCTAGGAACCATTTTAAAGAGCTTATCGATCGGAACTTGAGGAGGGTTTAGTCCCTTGGGAATTGTTGGAAGTTTTTTTTGTTTATCGATTTTGCAAAACAAAATTTCGTATCTTATGAAACCGTGATGTCTTCTGATTAGGATTCTGTAAGCAGAATAGCATAAAAGTTGTTCTTTTTTAAACTGGGAGCTCTGACATACATCCAACTTATTTCATATTTCATATTTCATATTTGATTCATTTAGGGAGGGTTGCCCTTCAGCAAAGGCTGATTTTCAAGGGGCCCTCCATTAAAAACAGTTACAATATAATCTAAAATAAAAATAGTCCAAACCTAATTACAACAAAAACCATAATGTTAAAACCTAATTACAATAATTGATAATTTATATTAAAAGAAAATATTTACAAAGAGAAAGCAAATTACAAATTTTGGGCAAGGGCAGACTCTGTAACACAAGCGCCAGCCACCCCCGACCGACATGCCAAGCCAAAGCAACCGGCGACCGTAGACCCGGACCACCAATCGCCCCAGCCCAGCCTGCCAGCCAAGAGCAGCCAACGCCCCCGCCACAAAATCCGGCCTCGCCCTCATGTCTGAATAGACTTTTTGAAGCTATTCAGAGAAGATGCCTGTTTGGACTCAGCTGAGAGGCTATTCCATAATTTTGCTCCCCGAAAAGAAAAACATTTTTGCCCATTCGCAGATTTTTTCTTTGGTAACCTTACGTCAGTGTCAGTATTACGGAGGGTACGGGCGGAGCATTGCGAGTTTCTTGTGAAAAGTCCACACAAGTATTGTGGAACTCGAGGTTCTTGTCAAATCCTATCAAGAATGTATAGGACCAAATCTGACCATTTCGCAATCTGTGACGCACAACACCTAAGCCAGTAGTGGCTCTTTGCAAAATCTAAATTCATGTTACTAGTTGCGCAGCCTTTTACTCTCGAATGATGCACAGGAGATCTGAAACATTTCAGAAACAAAAAATCCTAACATTCCCAGGAGAATAAGCCCCCCTTAAGCAACAAAATGTTACAATGCTTGCCAGAACCAAGGTCCATTCGGTAAGTCCTTTTAGATGATACCTAGTTGAAGTATTCTGCAAAAATAACGTTAGTTCTATAGCCAAACAATTTCTACTCTATATAGTTTTATGGGCTGTACTTTAAGTAATAGAAATCTCTATTTCCCCTCCGTAGGAGCTTTCTACTTTGCAAAGATTGGAAAAATCTGCTACAAACGACGAAAGTCTGCAGCTCTTATTGTTCTTGTTATTGTTCTCTCAGCCAGAAATTGCCATTGTTCAAAATTCAGCGCCTATGCTGACTCGAGGGGTATGACATTTTGATGTGGCAGATACGACGGGAAATCCTGCAATAACATGGAAGCTTACCGTTTGAGTTGTGATAACATGCTTCTTCTTTCGCCTGTTGAATCGTGCTACACCCTATAGAGAGAAATCTTTTGATAAAAATGCTTAATAACTTTCATTTTAGAATGCAAACGCTACAAACACGAAAGACAATCTTTCCTTGCTGAAATACAAATGTTATATCCGAATTTTTAAGCCATACCGAGTAACAACCAAAAAATTAAATTCTTTTCACAAATGAATATTCAGCTTTCCTATCACTGTTCACCAATTTGTTAGACCTAATAGATACAAAATGAACCCAAAATAAGACAGAATAAAAATAATAATAATAATCAATTACAATTCTACCCTTACCAGTGTTCTTCATTCTTTCTAGTCTTAATTTACGCAAAGTACTTAGGTGTACAAATAGATGACAAACTTGATTGGAAAGAGCACAATAGGGCAGTTACTGCTAAAGTCTCTCGTGCTGTTGGGTTTTTGAAATATTAAAAAGATACCTTCCTATTGCAGCTGTGAAGGCTCTTTATACTAGTATTCTAGAACCCCATTTTCAATATTGCTGCTCTGTTTGGGGCTGCTGCAATGCTTCAGAAATTCAGCATTTGCAAAAGCTCCAGAACAGTGCAGCTAGGATCGTTACAAATAGTAATTTTGATGCTGCTACCAAGCCTATGATTGAAAATTTGGGGTGGAAAACCATAGATCAGTTGATTAACACACAGTCGAAGATTTGCAACTTTCAAGTCTCTGAAAAATCTTGCCCCAAAATACCTATGTGACCTTTTAAATAAAAATAGTGAATGTTCTTCCCGCAACCTCCGCAACACAAATACCTATGTTAGGTTGCCTTATAAAAACACAGTTCAAGGATAAAAATCCTTTTATTTCAGTGATGCTAAGATCTGGAACAGCCTTTCTATTGACGCGAAATTGGCACCCTTTCTGTACAAATTAAAAAAATAAAAATTAATTACTTTCTGTATTGTACCGGATGTTCCATAAAAAAGTACTCCCGTTCAAAAAATCACCAAAATTCTATTATCAAACCTATCATCAAATTTTCTTTTTGATATCTTTTGTCGATGATCCAAATATATTTAAAGATGATGAAATGCTTCTTTTCATGTTGAAAAACCTTATTCTGAGCTATACTTTTTAAGCAACATCGTAAATCTTTCCTAAGAGCCATTATTTTGAGATTTTTGATCATCCTTCTAGTCTACAATGATAGTTTGCGTTTCTTTCTCACATTTATGACCAAACTACCGCGTTTCCCAAAAAAAGTACTCACGTTTGTTTGAACGTAGCGCCATATTGAAAAGCGATAGGAATTCGTGGTATCGACTGTCACAGTTCACAAGGGCTAACTTAGATGTCAATAGTTTGAGTTTCACCGTAGGTTGAAAATTCTTGGAGTTATGAGTTCCGAAACGCAAAGACCATCGTCAAGACTAAAACAGTAGGCCTAAATGTTATGAAGGAGTAAAGCAAAGGTCGTCCAAATTTTTAAATGGTTTCAATAGCAACGCATTCTTCTTCTTCTAGGTTCCATACCCTTGGGCGTAGGAGGACACAGTAGATCTCCATCTCTCTCTGTTCTCAGCTAATCTCACTGCCTGCTGATAGCTCAGTCCTGTCCATTCTTTGATATTGGTAAACCAGTCTATTCTGGGTCGACCTCTCTTGTATAAACCAGTCTGCCATTTATATATCCCTCTTATATATCCAGCCTAATCAAATGTCCAAAATATCTCGTTTTTCTTTCTTTGCATATAGTCAATAACTATAGTAAATATTCAAATAATTCGTTCATAAGAAAAATGAGAAAAATGTGAAGGGGAATTATCGTCCTATTTCTCTTTTGCCAATTTTTGGGAAAATACTTGAGAAACTCATATACGATTCTCTCTACTCACATCTTGTATCACATGAACTACTTAACCCAAATCAATCAGGTTTTCGTCCAGGAGACTCAACAGTGAACCAGTTACTCTTAATAACACATACAATCTTTAAAGCTTTCGATTGCAATCCTCCTCTTGATGTTCGTTCTGTGTATCTCGATATTTCTAAAGCATTTGATAGGGTATGGCATGATGGTCTTATTCATAAACTAAAACGATGTGGTGTTTCAGGACAACTTCTTTTTCTAATCCAAAGCTTTCTCAAAGATCGAAAGCAGAGGACTGTACTGAATGGGCAGAGTTCTAATTGGGGAGATATTTCGGCAGGGGTGCCCCAGGGCTCTATTCTAGGACCCTTGTTTTTCCTTGTGTATATAAATGATCTAGCTACAGGCTTGAAGTGCAATGTTAAGTTATTTGCTGATGATACATCATTGTTCACAGTAGTAGAAGATTCCAGCACAGCTGCCAATGATATGAACCATGACTTGGACTTGATAAGTCAGTGGGCTCACACTTGGAGAATGTCATTTAATCCTGATCCTCAAAAACAAGCTGTTGAATTAACATTTTCAAGGAAGAAAAGTGAAATTGATCATCCAGTGATCCTTTTTAACGACATGCCAGTGAAGAAAGTAAATGAACATAAACATTTAGGAATTATCTTGGACTCAAAGCTATCTTTCTCAGCTCATATCAAATCTGCAATCTCTAAAACAAGGAAGGGCATTGGTTTGCTGAAATATCTCTCCAAATATCTGCCCAGGCATACCCTAAACGAATTATATAAGCTCTATGTTCGACCCCACCTGGACTATGGTGATGTTATTTACCATATTCCTGCTAAAGTATGTGAATTCAGTCAAAATATCATTTTACCAAATTTAATGGAAAAGCTGGAGGCTGTTCAGTATTCTGCTGCTTTGGCTGTAACAGGAACATGGAGGGGAACATCTCGAGAGAAGCTGTACACAGAGCTTGGCTGGGAGTCATTAAGTTCCCGAAGATGGAGTAGACGCCTTACCTTATTTTACAAGTTTATAAATAACCTTAGCCCTGAGTATACAGTAGGTCCAATTCCCCCTTTTCATCAGCCGCAGTACCGCCTTCGCAACCAGGATGTCATTGGGCGATTAACGGCAAGGACAGAAAAATTCAAATCCAGCTTCTATCCTCACTGTTTATCCGAATGGAATAGGCTTGAGCCTGAATTGAGACTTGCATCTTCTGTTGCTGTTTTTAAGAAAAAGCTCTTATCAATAATCCGCCCCCCTGCAAAATCTGTTTTTGGAATTCACGATCCAATAGGATTATCCTATCTCACTCAACTTAGGGTTGGTCTCAGCAAGTTAAATTTCCACAAATTCAAGCATAATTTTAGGGATACCATAAACCCAATGTGTCCAACAAGCGATGGCATTGAGGATACGGAGCACTTTTTGTTGCTGTGCCCTTCTTTTGATGTTCAACGACAAGATCTTCTCGCTGGAATTGTAGAATTATTACGACCATTTGTACAAATCACCAATCTTTCAAATGATGCTTTGGCGCAGCTTTTGTTATATGGTGATCAAGACCTTTCAAATGACATGAACAGAAATATACTCGAAATGACTTTACGTTTCATCCACGAAACTGGTCGGTTTGATTAAGATCTTTTGAAACTTCAGTACTAAGCAGCCACCAAGTCCCTTAACGTAAATGTTCTTTTTCTTTGTAAATTCCGTTTCACATTAGATGTCAGGCATTGTATCCAAAAAATACAAGAACGAGCTTGCGCTCTTGTCAATATTTCATCCTCCACAACCCTGACCCGACATCTAATGTCAGACAGAATCTAGTATAGTATCCATTAGTTTTAAATCCTTAGTAGTGTAGTTTATATGTTTTAGCATTTATTAGTATTTAATCGTTTAGGTGTAACATGTTTGTAGTTGTATACTTATTTGTAATCTAGTTGAATGTTTTATGTAATGGCCGGGGGGTAGTCATAGTCTTTTGCTCTCCCTGGTATCGTCCCTGTAGTGTTGTATAGTTGTATAGTAATTAGAAGGTATAGTAGGTAGTAACATTTATTGTAAAATTTTAGATGAATATAAAAAAAAAAAAAACAAAAAAATAATTCGTTGCTATTGAAACCTTTTAAAACTTTGGACGACCTTTGCTTGACTCCTTCATGACATTTAGGCCTACTGTTTTAGTCTTGACGATGGTCTTTGCGTTTCGGAACTCATAACTCCAAGAATTTTCAACCTACGTTGAAAATCAAACTATTGACATCTAAGTTAGCCCTTTTCAACTGTGACAGTCAATACCACGAATTCCTATCGCTTTTCAATATGGCGCTATGTTCAAACAAACGTGAGTACTTTTTTGGGACACTGGTAGAAGCTTAATATACAAAAAGATATTAAACTGTTAATCGTTGATAGTTTTTTCAGTATGCTTCAAAACCAGGCAGCGTTAAAAAGAGCTAAATTTGCTAATTTTAAAACCAATCTCAAGATCAGCTATATCTGGGAAAATATTTTGGTCTTTGATCTACTTGCCAGAAAAACAAATTTAAAGATCGGCCATGTAATCAATTTTTGGTGATTTTTCAAACAGGAGTACTTTTTTGGGACACCCGTTATATATTGTATACAGTAAATCCCCGCATATAAGAACCTACACAAATAAGAACATACAGGCTGTTTTTCTTAAATTATGCGCCTCGTAATTAAGAAACTTTTTCAGCTTCATGGAAAAATATGTTCTTATGACAAGGGCAATAAAGTTGATTTTTTGATAGTCCTTATTAAGTTCGTTTTTGTCGCAGTTGGCTGCTAAAATCTTAACCTCTTCCTCTGCTATTTGTAAGCTTAGAATTAGTTATAACATTGTGGAAACAAATAACAGGGTTGAAAATTTATTTGTGATGACCTCTAAGAGGTTTAAACAAGGTACCCTTCGAATAAGAACCTTCAAGATATACCCTGAAATTAACATAATTGCCTTTAAATTGAGAACCTAATTCAGCCTGGCTCTCAAAAAAGGAGGTTCTTATACAAGGGAATTTACTATATATTGTACTTACTTCCTATAATCTCTTTGTTTTAATTCTTAGATATTTAGCTTTTTCATTAAGGATTTATCTTTGTATTATTGCATCTATAAATGGAGGGTCCCTTGAAAACCAGCCTTTGATGCCGCCCTAAATTATTGAACATGAACGAAAATGAAATGAAAAGTGCGTTCTTCTTGATTTGTAACATGATTACAGTACTCACCAGAATCAATAAGACTTTTCAATAACTCGTACGAAGTTTGAGAAACTAAATATATCCTCTTCCAATATTGAAATGAACACAATACAGCATTTTTCAAGCTTAGCTTCCCCAAATTTGGAAGAATTCTTAAGAGTTCACAAGATGTTTTATGAATCCTCAAGAATTCTTAAGAAAGAAAAAGTTATTCGTTACGAAAGAACTGTACAGTTCATGTACCATGCTTACCCTATTTGTCAACTGTATCTTATCTGTTAGTTTATTACCATAATTTAGCTGCTGTTACTGTTATAGTAAACATCTAACCTCGAGATATTGTGTCAAATAAAAAACAAAGACAAAATCTTAACGAAGCTAAATAGTGTGTTGAAAATCAGGTGTACTGGAAAACTCGAAAACTTCCCGAGCTAGATCACAGCTAGCTTCCTGAAATCCAAGATTGCGAAATATGCTTTCTATCACCGCTTATTTAAAAGGCCTGCCTATCTTTTGACATGCTACATGGTTACTATTAGCTATGATTATCGTCTGAAAAACCAGCTTCAAATTAAATTCCGAATACCACATTTCCTATTTAGAGTGAAAATGCTGCCACGCTTCTCCGGTCAACACTGTGTAAAGGTTTAACAAAGAGATACAGGGTATCCCAAAAAATTTATTCGACGCTTGATTAAGTAGTAAAAAATAACTATACAATGAACGGCTCCATGGTAAGATAACTTTTTGTTGGCCTTAATTAGCTTTCAGCTATTCAATTAGAAAAGGAAACTTTAAATAAATTACTAACAATAATAACAATAATAACAATAAAAATAACTCTGTTCCTAAGACCTTAAATTAATTTTAGACACCAGAATCATGCAAATCCCCTGAAAATTCATCGAGTTGCGAGCTTTAAATACAAAGTTTGTGCGACAGCCGAAACCAGAGGACCCCGAATGACTTTATATGCAAAAAGACTCCAAAATCGAGGTAAAAGAAGGTTATCCAAGGTCCTACCTCTCAATATCAGACCGAACCAAATGGGGCATCGAGACTGGTTTAATTCCTGTAACCATTGTCAAATTTCGCTAAAGAATACACGTATCCAAAAAATATTAAATCAAAACTTACTCGATGGGAGACTGAGAAATATACGAGAAACAAAACAAAGGATAGTTCCATACTACTTTAACTATAAATGCTACCGAGAAGCCTCTCGTTACAGCATTCGCACAAACTTGACGTTTAAAAACTCGTCACTCGGTGAATATTAAGCGGATTTGCAAGATTGTAGTGTCTAAAATTAATTCAAGGTCTTAGGGAAAGGGTTATCTTACCATGGAGCCAGTTCATTACATCGTTATTTTTAATACGTCGAACAAACATTTTGGGACACCCCGTAAATCTGAAGTTGTCTGTGCAAATCTAGCGTTTGTAAAAAACTGATCTAGGCTCCGCTTCAAACTTGTGTGTTCCCAAGCTAACTTGGAATTCAGCTTTTTCACATCTTCCACAATATGGATTGAAAAGGTGGCGATAGTTCAACGTTGATTGAGAAATGAAGGATTCGCCATATTTTTAAACCGGTATGCGGAGGGTAGTCATAGCTTAAACTGAGCCAAGCAACATCTCAAAAGATAGTTAAGCGCTGAACTACATGCTCATAACAGTTTGTGTTCATAACATTATCTTTCAGGAAGCTAGCCGCAATCTTGCTCATGAAGATTTTCTGGGTCACTCAGTATTCCCCCGCAGGGGGCACTTGATACAAAAATGCACAATGATGTGCCTTTGGGGTAAAGATATCCAAACCCTGTGTGCGAGAAATTTCTTCAAATTAGCAAGCAAATTCTGTGAGCAAATTGGCAAGAAAAACAGCATAAATGAACTCTCCATATCAAAATCCTGTAGGAGAGCAATTATAGCGAAATAATATACCCTTTTGGAGGCGGGCAGTGAGGGGTAGCGAAATCAGATAATCGGGTAAAATTTTTATCGAAATCCGATAACACATTTCAATGCAATCCGAAATCCCTTGATATTTCTTTCCATCAGAAGTTCAATCCACAATTCGATGCGACGGCAAGATTAACAATCCATGCAAAATATTGTAAAATTCCGATATCCGTATGAAAATATCGCCTTCATCCAAAGATCCAAAGAGTTCAATGCCCCTTTTGGGCATATTTCGGTGAAAAAGATACCTTGGAGCAAAATCGCTAAACGATACCCTGTTGACTGGCATATACCTGGTAAAAAATTATTTAAGTGCCCCCGGGGGTAAATCCGCCTATCTATATGCCAATTATCAACACTTACATATTCAAAGATTTAAGATATTTGAGATGGTGAGGGCGACTGCAGGATTCTAAAAAGAAGGGCTCACGTCATAAAAGCAGTTCAAAATTAAACAGACGAAGTGACGCCTTGTTATGACTCTGATGTGCTGAGGTGGGCTAAAACTGCTATTGACTACTCTGACTGCAAAGTCACAGCATTACAACATTGTGTCACAACATCTTGATTGGTAAAAGTAACATCTCCAGAAAAAATTGAACAGATACAGAATTTAGAAAGACAATTTAAGAGCGGTATTTTGGAACGTTATGCGAAAGAGAGATATCTTTAAACTTAATTCTTTGCAATGAGATAATTCCCCTATTTTCCGTCTATTGCTTAATTGGGTTCCGTCCAACTTAATCGATCTGATAGAGTTCTACTGGGTGAGTAAGAAAAAAAGTGCGGCGCATATCAAGTCATATCTTGGCGAAAAACAACTTAGATTGTGTTTCTTGCAGTTTTAAAATGCAAAAGAAAGATTGAATTAGTTATAGAAACTTGGTTGGCTAAAAGCGGTCATTTCTTTCCATATATATCTGTGATTTTGTGATATATGGTATACCGTTGAAGAGGGCACAACTATTCAAAGAAACCAGGCATCCATTGCTTTTGTAATATAGTTATTTTGTTACATAGCAATTTTGACGAAAAGGTACCGTTTTTATAAGAACTGTCTGCTTCCTAACTATGACAATTAAATGATAGTCCCCTAGGGATACAAAATAGATAACAACAGTGCTTTGTTTCAATGTCTTTTCAGAGAAACAGTACGTTGGGCATGGCTAAGAAGTAGACATTGCGCATGATGAATATGAATATAATTCAAGGCCTACTTTGGGAATCTTTCAAAACACGATTAATACTATAGTCTGTCTTACATTGGACGTCCGCGAAAAAAAAAAACTTAAAATTTTGTGCATGAGATATTTTGCGATATCGAAATTCTCACCTGACATATAATCTGAGAAAGACCTTAAAATCGCTCGACTTTGAAACAAAGAGAACGATTATGACCAAACAGCTTTTTTACATCGAGCATAGGGCTCAAATCTTTAAAAAGGTGGGTGTGAAATTCTATTACATTTGTCTTTGAATTGAATGGCTTGAAAGGAACTCAGGGTACTTTGCTGTAAATCTGTCATGGAAATTTTTAGATATCTTGATTTTTTTCAAAATTGCAGCATTTATTATATTTGAGGCTGTGACGTCATCAAATTTTTAGATCCTAAACCAGAAGAGCGACAGATTTCTGCTTGCCACCATATTGTAGACCTTCATAAACTATGGTTTTTTTAAAGATTATATCATTTTTCTTCTATTTATTTAGGATTTATGGCGATTTTAATTTTTTCCAAATCTTCCATGACTTCTTTCAATAAAAATGAAAACGCCGCCATTTTGAAAATAATATAGATATCAAAAAATTTCCACGACAGATTTACAGAAAAGTACCCTAAGTTCCGTTCAAGCCATTCAATTCAAAGAGAAATGTAATAAAATTTTACACCCACCTTTTTAAAGATTCGAAAGATTTGAGCCCTATGCTTTTACATCGAACTTAGTGTTCTTTTTGTGCAATGAATGTTTAAGGAAACGACTTGTGAAGTAAATTTCATCATCAATAAAAATATCTAAAAATTTACAAGCATTCCACGGTTTCTTTTTACTCATTTGGCAATTCATCATCCCTCATGCATGTCCTTGTCATCAAATACAGAGTTATTCTTCAAGATTTAGACATTTAATATCAAACCATAAATACCTTAACAGCAATGTTATTACTCTCTGTTGCTCCACTTGTGAAAATGATTTCTTTTGGATCTGCTCCAATTAAATCAGCAACTTTCTAGAAACATTTACAAAAACAAAAAAAATAAATTAACCTGAATAATATATACTTGCCAAAATTAGAATATGACGATAAATGGAAAATCTGCATTCATTCAAAATCAGAAAGTAAAAATGTAATGCTATCTTAATAAAAAATCATCTTTGCCCTCCAAAAGCTCACCGTTGTATTTGGTTTTTCTACTATTTATTCGGTCTACCTTCTTAAGCTAGTTTTTTCCAATTTACTGATTCCCTGGACCGTGTTCCGATGTATCCCATCCGATTTTCTTCAACATATATGGGGTGTTTCAAAAATCGAACTCACTTTTGCCAGGCCACAATAAATTGCACATTAGCCAAATTTTAAAGATGGATAACTTAATCCATGGGGAATGATTTTTTCTCTCGATATTTTGGTGGGCAGCAACCCAAGTTATGAAAGACTTCTTGGAAGTCATTGGTTTGGAATGGCTGAAATCGAGCATCAATTTTCACCAAAATTAAATTACGCCGATTATTTGCAGTCGATGTGGTAGTGATGACAAATGGAAGAAATTGTTGGCATACCTTTCTTGCATCTTCCACACCAGTTTCTGTTTCCCATCCGTAGGCATGTGTCCTTGAGTGTGGATTGCCATAATATGATATGCTATATGGAAGCATTGCATCCAGGACTCTGGGGTCCTGTGAGAAAACGGATTATTGATTAAATATCAAGAGACCCTAAAGGGTTTTCAAAATAAGTTACAACCTTCAAAGTTTAAATGAAAATAATCCACCTAAAAGGCACAGAGTATTGACATCCTTTATGGTAAAATTACTAACATACAGCAGGTTTGCACTTAACCAGAAGTTGGCAAATTGATCGATGTATTATCTCTTTTTCTAAAGATCTAAAGATTCTCATGGAAATCTTAAGTCTTTCATACTGCTCATTGATTCTTATCAAAATGAGCAAATACTCATAAGATCCTGGAGACAAAATGACACAATAGAATTATCCTATCTCGCTTAACTTAGGGCTGGTCGGTGGCGATTGAGGCTTCACAAATTCAAGCACGATTTTAGGGATGAAATAAATCCCACGTGCCCTATGAACGATGGTATTGAGAACAGGAAACATCGTTTTGTTGCTTTGCCCTTCCTTTGAGGTTCAACGTCGAAATCTCCTCGCTAGAGTTTTTGCATAACTGTGACCATTTGGACATATTAATCTTGGCGATAAAGACCACCTTGACGACCTGAACAGAAATCTACCTAAGTTGACTCTACACTACATCCGAAAAACTGGTCAATTCTGGTCAATTCGAATAAAATCACTTCAAATGTAGTCATACCACACACAACCACCAAGTAAATTCTCGTAACTAAAGTCACTTGTCATAAAGTCCCGTTTCGTTAATTTGTTCTTATAGTATAATGATTGCGTGTAGTTTTACAGAATGGGTGGGTCACGAGGGTGTGTTGCTCGTTCGGGGAGTCGTAGCACAAGTGCCACGCAACCGATTCGGCTAAAATTAAAACTCCAGTCCCCGAATTAGGTCTGGACTTAATTTTGTTAAAGCCTCATTGACTCATTGACAGAATTATTCATTCATCTTGTGAATCAGCTAAGTCGTTCTTTGGTTGTGATTTTGCGGGCGGGTGGTGCATTTGTCCTGATTCACCCAGTAGTTTTTATCTTTTCCTATGTACAGTACAAGCATTGCAAACATTAACATGGTTTTCCTGCCTAGGAATTCTCAAAAATTCTTAAGAAAATGTTTAGTTTCTTAAGAATTCTTTTTTGAAAGAATGTACAGTATTTCATATGGCTCAAGAATTCTTATCATAATTTGAAGAATTCTAGAAAATTGTTAATGTGTGCAAGGCCTGTACTCAAATGGTTACAGGGTAGTCATAGTATATTGATCCCGTGGTATCGTCCCTGTAGTGTTTGTGGATATCGTAATTAGTAATTTGTCTTGTAAATAGTCAAGTGGAATAAAAAATATAATATATAATGCTTTCAGGATGAGGAGTAAAATCGTACCATTTTGCATCAAGCTGAAATTATCATATCTATGGTATTTAAAAACTTACCAAAGGAGTTGTCGACTGGGCATCCAGATAAATTGGCTTCAGTTCCTCCTGTTGATTTGCTAAGAAAGAAGTAGCAATTAGATTTCAAAGATCTATCAATTCCTGAGGCAGGACTTGGAAATGTGACAGATTCTCTTTCTTTTCCCAAGTGTCAAACTTTAAGACTCTTGAACCCTTGAGCACAGTATTCTAATGTGGTGCGATTTTGAATATTTGACACTGCATAAAGGCACACCCCAAATAAAGATGCATGTGCTTATATTCAAACAGCGCACCCTGATTTGAATAAAGGGACAAGCGCTTATATAGGTAGCTTTTTGCGAGAATAAATAAGTCCTTTTCGTGAGAAAAATGGGAGGGATGCGGCATTTCGAACTCGTAGATTATTTTGCGTGTGCAATCGCACACGCTGTGAAAAGTGTGAACAGTGTCTTTGATGTCACAGCTAACACATAAATATGGTAGGGTGTGGGTAAAGTGGGTCTACAGGGTAAAGTGGGTCTATTAAGCTTTTGCTAAGACCATCGTTCCTCGTCAAATTGAAGAAAAGTTAGCTATTTTTCTCGTAATGTCTACATAATAAGCTGCCTTTTATACCAAACATTCGTTTTAGATGTATTTCAATCCGTTTTATAAGAAATAATTTTACTGAACGGCCTACTGTGAAAGAATTTAAAAGCCTAGAAAAACTTTCCACTGCCACTACTATTTTGCTTTTCTGGTCCATTAAATGAACTTGAGGTGAAAGTTTGATCTTTTACAAATGAAAAACGTTTATTTCAAAGTCATTGAAGCGATCGTTTTTTTTTTCTGTATAATTTTTACTAAGTGGGGTAATGTGGGCCTACTGAGAATTCAGCCATAACTCAAATTCAATGAAGCCTTGAATTGCCTAAAATTTCGCACTTATATTCATCCTGCCACGTTATTTTGCGTCTAAAATGTGGAAAAGGTTTTGCTTTTACTGCAATTGCTGTCTTGTAGCCAATAAATGGGTACAAACAAAATGCAAAAGTCTTTATTTACTATCAAATTCGATAACGGCCTTCCAAGTCTAAACGATAGTGGATCACCGCATAAGGACAGCAATTTTATTTTGTCACGTAAACGGGATTGCTTGCGATAAAAGGCAAAGATTGGCACTTTATCGAACAGAAAATAGTTAGGGAATATGATTCCATTATTTTTTTGATCATTTACCTTTTTTATAACCCCCTATTATGCGAGTTTTGAAAATAGACCCACTTTTCCCGCTCGTCGGGAAAAGTGGGCCTAAATTAGTTGCCTGAAAAGATAATCAGAGCTGAGATGTTTTGGGAAGAAGTAAGAAGTATTGAATGTCAATTAAACGGGAAGTTTGAAAGTATTCGTACTTTACTGTCGTTTTAGCTAAGTACTTTGAGATTTTGCTCTATTTATCATATATATATATCTCAGTTAGCGTCTGCCAGGTCGACCCTCAAGTGGCACCAAAATAACAGGAAGGCACTCTGAAAATATCGCAGCTAATTTAATCTTAATAACCGCAACCTATGACGACAATATTTCTCAAAAAGCAATCCAAACGTCTCCTACAGCTCTTGAATACACAGAGGGTGCATAACAAAATTTCCACTGATCGAAAAATTTACATTTCTCTGGAATGAAAGGTCTGACGTAAATGATGTGATGATCTTCTGAAAGCTAGACTCCTGTGCTCTCATAATATGATGTATAATTTTTGCAAATTTTGTCTCTAGGGAATTCGCAAGGAGTAAAAAGTAAACATACATCAAAATGAGGTAGCGTCTCTTTTAGACATCGTTCTAATTGCATCGTTTGATCATGGGTAGTTAGACACCGCAGTTGTACTTACATTGCCTTCATGATAAGAGTGATTCTGTTTCCTATCCTTGTGTCAGCCGCCATTTTGAAAGTTCTGTTGTTAAGGAGGTTCCTCCGCATAACTATATAGATTAAAAAATTCCTCCGCAGAAGCATATTAGTTGCGGCGCTCCTCCATAAAAGCACACATGCAGTGTCTAACCACCCATGGTTTGATGCAAGTCCGACGTTTATCCGTGCATCACACAAATCATATGCGTTCGTTAAATCATTGAGGAGTTAAAAAGCAAGCAGTAAGTAAGATAAGTAAGTAAGATAGTTGTCAATAAAGCAATTCTTTATCAAAAACTGTGCCACATATGCTAAAATGCTTTGCTTCAACAATTTCCTTCAAAGAAACACGGTGTAGTGGAAGCTTCTCAAAGAGTTTTAAAACTCATTGCTTGAAAAAAGTTTCAAGACTCAAGAACAGCATTGCTTTTGTCCAAAATATTTAAACCACTTATGAAGGGTCCTGGGTTGATTACAGAGACAGACAAATTTAAAGATTTGCTATGTTTAGTTTCTTTCTTCCAACAAACACACAATTACAAAAATGTCTAAAAGAGATGCTACCTCATTTTGACCTATGTTTACTTTTTTACTCCTTGCAAATTCCCAAGCGACATATTTTGCAAAAACTATACATCAAATGAAAGTACACGAGTTGGGCTTCAAGAAATCACTATCTCATTTAGTCAGACCTATCGTTCCAGAGAAATTCAAATTTTTACGGCCTGTAGCCTTATTTTTATACATGCTGTACAGAACACAATTAACAAGGTAAAGACTAAATAATCATGGTAAAAAAATATCTACCATCAATTTGAAGCAGTTGAAAATACTGTGTTTGATAGTTGGTGCATACTATGCCAACAAATCTTTACTGTTAGTGCCTCTTTTTGCAAATTTCAGTATAGGTATATATTATATATACATACATGGACAGTATACATTTTTCAAAACCAAAAAATCACACAAAATTTACTTAAGGGCAGCTGTATCAAAAATGTTGGCTAGCGTCATTTTTATTTTAAAAAATGAGTCAGTTGGGAATTTTAGTAAATTTTCATTGATAATCTACAGACTGATGAAAAAATAATCAAGAATTCTAAAAATTTGTATTAGGCCCTTTAGTGCCGAGACTCAAAATATCCAACTTTTCCTTTTGAAAGTGAGTCACTCAGTGGACATAACCAAATTTTTGTGAAATGTCTGCCAAGGCAAATGCACTTTTACTGTATGTGAGGCAATAATATACGGTTATTATACAATTATGAGGTAAGCATGGACTAAGTAATCGTTTAATAAAGGCTTTATTGTATGGCAGAAATTTTCCAAAAACATTGTTTGCATTATTATTGTACCGTTCTACTGCGTTTTCGTTCTTGTTAATCAGTGTAGTTGGTCGTTTTGACGCCAATTATGTTCACATTTTCTTCGTTTATGATTTCAAATTCTTCAAACTTTACAGCAAAGAAATCTTTGAGGACTAGGCTAAACCTTGGCTGTCCATTTGAGCTGCCGAGGCCCAAATAAAGAAGCCCATCCCTTGTTTTTGGTTTCTCAGGCAACGCCAGTCCAGTATATGGCTTCAAAAATACATCGTCTGCAAACTGATCAAGAACCAATCAAATTTCCCCGTGCAGGGCATCTTTTAAAGGACAATTCCGGGGTGTATAAAAGTAATGTCAAAAAACAACCTTACCAACTCCTGACGAAGAATTGCGACTTTTTTCCACATTTAGGCATCCGTAACGGCTGCCAATGTGTCAAACGTTTTCCATAAGTTAGGCCCAAGCTCGTCGCCATTTTGGAAGAGTTCACGATGAGGAGTGTAGCCTCGCTTTAGATGCAAGACGGTGATGTCAGAGCTTACGAGATTTGCAGGGAGAATTTTCTGATAGCCTCGTTTGCGTTCAATATGACGTAGGCTCGCACTGACCTTCTGGTCAATGACGTAGGCTCGCACTGACCTTCAGATTATAATACGCAATTTCCAAGAGAAAAGACGCAAAAAAGTTAAAAAAAGTACGATACACCATTCATAACAGTATAATCTTTCATTTTATGATGAATCATACCAACCCCGGAATTGTCCTTTAAGACATTTTTACTGGTGGGGAATCTATTGAAAGGGCAAGAGGCTCGCCTTAAAGGGCATTTAAAAAGTCAATAGAAACAGCGATACAAATCAATTTTTTACATGCAAGAGAACAAGTCCCTGTTGCCTTAGTTTTCCTTTAACGTGAGGCCACCAGTTTAGGACTCACTCATGATAATGAATATTTTGAAACAAATTAATCATCTAATATCAAATTAGCATCAAAGCAAACTATAAAACGAGATGACAAATCTGATAACAAAAATTTATACAAACAAAGCGGTGATATAATAATGCTGATTTTATTGCGTCTTTTATCAAATCTGTCTACAATCTAAATTCACAATTTTCTGAAAAGATTTTTTGACAGAAAAGGGCACATCACTGGTGGGGAAAATGGGAGCAACTGGTGGGGACACTGAAGAGGCTGGTGGGGAATTTCCCCACCACTTTCTATGTTAAAAGATGCCCTGGCCTCGTTGCCGGTCCCAGTCCTTTTTGTGTGAAAAGTCGCATGCGAGTGCCTAAACGCTCGCGTGATTTCCTTTGCGCGAGCGATCGATCAGGTAAAGATTCACAAAGCATGTTGATTCCCGGGAAAAGCAAGATACACAGAACCTCCACATGTTTAATATCAAATGGGGATGAATCATTCAAACATTCCCAATGTTAGTTGTGTTCAATTATGGTAAGCGCATAGCATTGTTTTTTCGTAGTGTCTCGTCTAAACTGATGCCATGCACGTTCTTTGCTTGTTTCTTTAATTTAAACAACAATTTTATCATCCCTACTTCCATTAAGATACGGTGGAAATATTATGGTGCTCTTATAACGAACGACTTTAAATGGAAAAACCAATGCCTGCATCCACCAATAACGATAATAGGAAAGGATTGATGCACGTTGATTGATGAAATGAATCGATTGTATGCAGGCATCAGGCATATAAAAAGTCAAACAAACCTGAGATGCTTGGTGATAATTTTTGTACAATCGGTGAACTCTTTGCCGACACTTTGATTCCCCCTTCTTGATTGTGGTTTCTTTGAGGATGATTCCTTGTCTTTTTGAGAGACTTTACACCAAATAAAATCTCTGTAAGTTTGTTCCCTTCTTCTAGCATTTTAAGCCCTATACATGATGTTGAAAGTTTCTAGGATTTTAGTTCCTTTGCTATTAGGATCAGTGTTTAAATTTCCCAAAGGATCGCAACAAATTCTTAACAATCATACTTTTCAGCTTTAATTGGCTCACTTTAGGGCTGATAATATATTTATTCCAATATCAAGTTTCTATCAAATCTTCAATTAACTGTTTTCTAGAAGAAGATAATTTGCCTGAGCTATGATCATTTCCTGTATTTTGATTACGGTCGTCTGAAAGCTCCATAATTGCCAGCTTAGGTCAACTCCATTAATTTTATTTCCAACAAGATAGCGGAAAATTTGTTCATTGAATAACGAGGATTTTTATAGTTTACAATTGATAAGAAATTGTTGAGAGCGATTTTCCCAAAAATTAGCCGTTTTGCGAGAGCAAGAAAAAGCTCGCGTGATCATGTTTGCGCGAGTGCCGACAGGATCGCTAGCGATCGCTCCCGTGAAACGAAAAGGCCTGCGATCCGGAAAGCCGTATTTTCTAACGCCATATAATAATAAGGTATCTGACACTCAATGCAAGATCACAAAAAGGGAATGAAAGATCAATAATATTGTGTTGCAGAATCAAGGAATTAAGTACAAGGTCCTTTAGCAATCATGGGGGTAGATGTTAAGTACTTAAAGGGGCTGTGCAAGCTAAACGTCCAAAAATCACTTTCTCTGGAAAATGCCGGAAATTTATTTTGGGCCATGCCCTTTATTTCTTTAGGGAACGCCCTTTTTCTTTACAATTTTTGGACCATGCCCTTCTATGTGAAACGCTTTTTGAATACAATTTCATAGTTGAATCATCGCTGTTACATTGAATTAAATTAATTGAAAAATTGTATACACGTATTATTTCATAAGAAACTGATTCGACCCAGCATTGATTTTATTTGAGCCAGAGTGCAGAAAGTTTGTTGAAATTCTCATGATTTGATTACTGGAAGTTTCTTGATGGTTTATTATATATTTCATATATTCTTGTTGCTTATATCAGTTAGGGATGAAAAGTTTATGAACGGAAAAATATATCTACCCTTTGGGAGGCAAGACACGAACACACTTCCCAGAAATTTATCAAATTCGCACAAATATCTCTTGGATCCTTACCTCCTAGCTATAAAGGGCTTCGTTTTTGTTTCTGGGTCCGCATATTTGGAATCATTCAGTATGAACCCCTCAGTGAAGTGATCTCTTTTCAATGCCTTTCTACAAACTTCCCCACTGAATTCATCTACAACTTTTTTCTTCAAAACAAACTGATTTCTAGTCTCCAAAGCTTCTATTTTTACAAATATCGATTTTAAGGTTTCACTTCCATCCATTCAAGGCCGTATGAAGAATCTTAAACTTGGAGGGGCACGACACTTCAAGGGCACCTTTTTCAATTAGCTAAAGGGGCATTTCCTGAAGCAAAAAGGGCACTTCTTTGTTTATTTCAAAATCTTGGGGGGGCACGTGCCCCCAGTGCCCCCCGGTTCCTACGTCTCTGCATCCATTTCGGAAACGTGCGAAGTGCTCTGAAGCTGTACGAAGTGAATCTACAGGACAGAGAGGTCACTGCGTAGGAGAGTTTAAACCTCTCATGTGTCTTACGCAATCAATTTTGGGTTGGAGCAGGTTGGCACTGGGTTGAGAGCTCAACATGAATGTGCCACCGGGTTGGTTTTTCCTTCCCCTATTGTGATATTTCGCAATGTGTGAGTCATGCTGTCAAACAAATGCTGTATGACGACAGATAATTATGCTCTGTCTCCTGAATTCAGTACAACAAAAGAGACATTAAGATTTAGATTTGTCTTCAACAAACAGCAAACGCTAATATCAAGTTTTCAACAGCTGAAATTCCTGGTGTGCGCCTTCGTATGCTAGAAATGGATCGAGAACTGTGTTGAATATCGAAAGGGGTCTGAGAACCATTAGATAGAAAAGCTGGTTCACGTGTTAAATCGTTCTTTGGAAATCTGACCGGTTTATTCAAACCTGTCAACCCGGCCTGGATCCGCCCCTGCTTAAGTGATCTGTTCACTACATTTAACCAGGGCTTTATAACTCAAGTAAGTGGCTAAGAATCAAAGAAAATCCTTAATAATAGTTTGGATTGGATGACAAAATCAGAAACTTCACAATAATCAGTTTGTACAGCTTAATTTTCCAAAATCTATGGCAGTTGTTGTCCTCTTTTCTTTTTTGAAAAAATATAGAGAAAGTGCAAATAAATGCAAATAACAAGAAAACTGACCGTTGTAAAATCATTTTGTGTTAATTATTGTGGATGAGCAGCAAAATCGATCACCTATCTATTGCTTTGGTATAATATGATATGGATAATAAAATATGGCCCAGCAAAAGCAGCAGAAAAAAGGCAGAACATTTAAAAAGTTTCTCCTCGCCTTTCAACCGCCCACTAATTATACAATCTTTCATTATTGAAATATTCTAATATTCTTAATTTCAAATGTGTTAGTAGGCCAGTGTTCTTATTTAATCTAAATTTAGATTATTATAAATATAGTCTAGCTTTTTTAGGCCCACATCTCAGACATGAACAGATGTGTTTGTTTGGAACTATCAACTCACCTTGAACAGCTTGCATATTTTGTTGCGCAGCGTGAAAAGTTGTCTGCAGAGCCCTATTTCCATTGCGAATAAAATGTTTGATGAATGTACATTGCAAAGGCAATGACGNGCCTGGATCCGCCCCTGCTTAAGTGATCTGTTCACTACATTTAACCAGGGCTTTATAACTCAAGTAAGTGGCTAAGAATCAAAGAAAATCCTTAATAATAGTTTGGATTGGATGACAAAATCAGAAACTTCACAATAATCAGTTTGTACAGCTTAATTTTCCAAAATCTATGGCAGTTGTTGTCCTCTTTTCTTTTTTGAAAAAATATAGAGAAAGTGCAAATAAATGCAAATAACAAGAAAACTGACCGTTGTAAAATCATTTTGTGTTAATTATTGTGGATGAGCAGCAAAATCGATCACCTATCTATTGCTTTGGTATAATATGATATGGATAATAAAATATGGCCCAGCAAAAGCAGCAGAAAAAAGGCAGAACATTTAAAAAGTTTCTCCTCGCCTTTCAACCGCCCACTAATTATACAATCTTTCATTATTGAAATATTCTAATATTCTTAATTTCAAATGTGTTAGTAGGCCAGTGTTCTTATTTAATCTAAATTTAGATTATTATAAATATAGTCTAGCTTTTTTAGGCCCACATCTCAGACATGAACAGATGTGTTTGTTTGGAACTATCAACTCACCTTGAACAGCTTGCATATTTTGTTGCGCAGCGTGAAAAGTTGTCTGCAGAGCCCTATTTCCATTGCGAATAAAATGTTTGATGAATGTACATTGCAAAGGCAATGACGTGCCAACTCTTCTTGACAACATTTTCAGATCCCGCTTCCAAGACAAGAACAAATTGTTTTAGAGTTCCTCGCTTATGGCTGATGAGGTGAATTATGTAAGCAAATCTCGTAATCATATTGAGGCTTCATAACCACCGCTTTGGAGCGAAAGCAAGGACTCATGTAGTAAGTCTTGAATCTAGTCTTGCCTGATTTATTGGATCGTCGTAGTTTCGCTCCTCTCTCTCCAGACTCTCAAAAAAGAGTTTTTTTTTAGAGTCTAGTACAGTGGCGTGGCCACGGGGAGGGATGGGGGGCATTTGCCCCCCCCCCACTTCTGTCAAAAGATGGTCCTCGAGATTCGTTCACAAATGAAGAGAAAGTAGCTGGGTATAGGTAGTGAGGGTGAGCATTTTTCCAAGAATTGCTGGAATAATAATAATAATACAGCAATTGTATTAATATCATATAGTACATTTAAAGATAAAAAGCTTTAGGTAAAGTGACTAGGAGAGTCATTCTAAGCCAAAGTAAAGGTTTGCATTTTTAAAAATTTTCCCAGACGAACCATCACAGAAATTTTAAGGCTTCCATTTCGGGGTCAAGCAAACATTGGATTGTATTGTGAGAAGCGTTCTAAGACAAAGTATAAGGTCTTTGCGCAAAAATTTTCCCAACGATGGCGATTCTTAGAAAACTGTTACAAAATCGTCAAAGTTTCAAATTGGTAAAGTTGGGATGGAGATAGGGATTCTAGCAACCTCGTCCCCAGGGCCTTTTGTCATATTTGGACGGAGACGAAAAGGCCCTGGGATTGGCTGGTCACATGACCATCAAAACACCCACTTTCCGTGGGTGTAATAAATTATAGAAATCGTAATGTATGCAGCAGTTATACTTTAGGCCACAGCCAGACAGCTGCCGTATGTTTTGCAATGGAGGAGACAGGCAGCCGCAGACAGGAGACAGCTCTTGTTTTTGGGATTTCTGTCAGTTGTTCATGGATTTGCAACTGTGCTTTCGTCGTATGATTAAAGTTTTCTTTGAAGCCCAAGCAGGTGCGATGTTTTGAACTGGTTTTGGAAGTCTGATCAATGGCTCAAATGTGATCGTCGTTTTGCCAACCCGTTCGCCGTTGTGGCATCCTAGTTGTGGAAAGTCACTCTGTAGTCCTGTACCAGTTGCTGCCTGCTGCCGCATATTCTCCTATCAAAGTCTACAAGCAAAATTTTCCTATTCGTAACCGACACTCCGCAAGTTGTCGTTATATTTGTTCATGGAACTTCTCCTTTTCAATTTGACTAAATATGTTTGTCATTCGCTTTGTTTTGGTCGCACTTCCACATACTTTACAAATTGCATTTCAAATATGCCACTTGTAAGCTTTGGTAGGAGGAAATTTGCGAGTTGTTTGTTGTTTGAGTTGTTAGGACAAAAGATTATTTTCTGTGGTCATTCAGTTCCGACGTGATGGAATTAATTTGATTGAATCCTATGGAATTTTCCTGATCAAAACAAACGTACTAAAAGATCGAAAACAAATTTGGCCAGCCTAAGGAATCATAACGTGTTCAATTTCTGCAAATGCTAGCATAAACCATGCATAAACCGTTAATATTCTGCGCCTTTTCTCAAGCTAAAACGGTTAGGTACTTTTCAAGGCTCGACACATACGCATGGCCTAAACAGAGCAAATGACCTTTGGAACGGGGGTGATTCAGACACGCAATAACGATTCAAAATAAGACGTTGACTTGAATTGAATATAATTTATGTGAAAAGCAACAGCTAATCAGATCGCTGATGTGGTAACACGTTGAATTGAATTGAACTTAATTTATGCGAAAAGCAATAGCCAATCAGATTGCTTATGTGACCAGCCGATCCCAGGGCCTTTTCGTCTCCGTCCAAATATGACAAAAGGCCCTGGGGACGAGGTTG
>REGM01000184.1:544315-557860 GCA_004194415.1 Aurelia aurita
TAGAGACTCGACATGAATGGACAAAGAGGAAACTTTTTCGTGGTGATTTGGGATTTAGAAATCGATTAGTTATATTGTGCAGCACGAGTGTTAGTTAAACAACCGCCCTGTTGCGAAATTCTGGAGTAGTTGCAATGACGCGCCAAGCCAAGCAGTTGCCTGCATGACAATTCAACGAGTCAATACTTGCTTGACCTCATGGCGCTTCATTGCTCGTCTTTTTAACTCCCTTCACGCAGGAAGGCAGGGCCTACTACCTGCACGAAAGTATAAGATCAATGAAATTACAAAGAAAACAACATTTCTTCGTATGATTCAAAGTAATTTTACATTTCTCCCAACATTGAGCAAAGGCTCGTGTAGCAAAGTATACCCAATCGATTTCTAAATTCCCAAATCACAACGAAAAAGTTTTCTCTTTGTCCATTCACGTTGAGTCTTTACAAAATCTGATCAACTTTTTTTTATCCTTTTCAGAGTTTTCGAAAACAAAAATTTCAAGAAACTCGCTCATAGCTCAAGAAACAGAAGATTAAAAAATTTACAAAAAATACTAGAATCTAATTCTGGATTTTAGCTAAAGATTAAGTCATAAATTTTAAAAATCGGTCCAGTATACGATTTATCATGGCCTGTCAAAAGTGGATTTTTTTGGCGCACCTGGTAGGAAAAGCAACGAGTGTGATCTAATACGTTTCTTTGTGTTTTTCTATTTTCAAAGAATTTAAAACTTTCGGACGAAAAAACTTTCGGACAAAACCAGATTTCGGACAATTAAACTTTCGGACAAAATTTTGTCCGAAAGTTTGATCGTCCGAAACTTTTCGGTTTTAATGTATCAGAGCTGAGATTTTTTGGAGTGAAACAAGAAGTATTGAATGTCAATTAAACGAAAAGTTTGAAAGTATTTGCATTTTATTGTCGTTTTACCAGCTACGTATTTTGAGATTTTGCTCAATTTAGACCCACATTACCCCCACCCTACCCTACTCCTTTAGTTCTTTTTTTAAAAGCGACTAAAAGTCGGGAGTTCTCTAATATCAACTGGAATATCATTCCAAACTTTCATAGCAGAATAGTAATAATTTCCATAACGCATACAATCTTTAAGGCATTTGATTGTAATCCTCCCCTTGATGTTCGTTCTGCTTATCTTGACATTTCCAAAGCATTTGACAGGGTATAGCATGATGGTCTTATCTATAAAGTAAAACGATTTCTATTTGGGGAGATATTTCAGCCGGAGTCCCCAGGGCTCTATTTTAGGACCTTTGTTCGATAATTTTGTATAACCAGTTGGCGTAATAATCTTTATCGTGTAACCTTTTTCTTTTAATTTAGACAACTGTTTATTTTGTATTCGTTTATTTTAGCAAACTGCATTTCAAGTTCTACAAACTTTGCTGTTTTTGATTGCTGTGTTTCTGCGGAGTCAAGTGGGACCAAGCAAGGGTGTCAGGATACCTATTATGTAACAAATAAATAAATGTTTACTTACCTTGTCTTGATTGTTGTTGCCTTCTTCGTTTTGTCTCTTCCTACCTTACAACCGACCTTGCTGTGGTGTCTGCTTGAGTGTATCGGATCAAGTGTAATACTCATCTAACAGCAACTTACAACATAACAAAACACGTGCTAAAGCTACCTACTGTGATACATACTGTTCTATTGTCATAGCATGGGTATGTGAACACTACATCCCTCCCTTGCCAGATCTAAACTTAACTAACGTTCTTGAAATGAATAAATGCGATTAAATGCGATTAAACGAGAATCAGTTTCAACGACTGAGTGTTTTAATTAACGATATTAACGATTGCATATAAAAGTACAGCTATAGTCAAGTTTCGAAAATATTGTTTCCATACCTCTGAACAGGGTGTCTCTCTCTAACTGGATAACGATCAGGGTTTCCTTGTTCCTGTGCTTGAGCTTGATTAGGTTCTGCATCAAAGTCAAATTCATGATCGTTGCCATTATCCTCCATGATGTAATGATCTTTGTTATCCGGTATTTTCTTAAAGAACGAAACATTTCGAGTAATGAAATGTCCATTTCGACAAACTGTAACTCGAGCTCCTTTTCTGGCTGTAACGGTGTATGGTTTTGGATTAAATTTTGTTGACAATTTGTTCTTTTTCTGCTGACGTACTAGAACAGTGTCACCAACTTTAATCTCTGATGTCATGGCTCTAGATCTGTTATCGGCATATTCCTTCATTTTCGATTTCGCTTTACGATCTTTCTTCTTCAATTCCTGATGAATTTCAGCGTCATTTTCTAATACAAGTTCTGGTAACTTTGTGTGGATCTTGCGATTGAACAGTAACTCAGCGGGCGATTTTCCTGTGGTTGAATGAGGTGTTGCGCGATAATTCAGCAGAAATTTAAATATAACTCGCTTCCAGTTTTTATTCTCTGCAACTGCCGTACGAATCGCTTTCTCGAGTGGTTTCATAAAACTTTCAGCTTCTCCATTTCCTTGCGGAGATAAAGGGATACTAGGCTTGTGTTTAGTTCCTAGCTCTTTCATAAATGTGTAGAACTCGCGTCCTGGGAACGGCGGTCCGTTGTCGCTTTTGAGAGTGTGAGGAATTCCGTGTGTGGCAAATATTCTCTCTAATTTTGGGACTGTAACTTTGGCTGATGTTGAACTGACTATGTCCACTTCAGGAAAACGAGAGTAGGCATCTATGACAACCAATAGATATTCTCCTGTTGGGAAAGGACCACAAAAATCGATGTGTACTGTGTGCCAAGGTGTGGGCGGCAACTCGTTCATTTGTAACGGTTCTGGGCGATTGTCAGGTCCTGTAGCTTGACATGGAATGCATTTTGCAATCATTTGTTGTACCATCTTATCGATTTGAGGAAACCAGATTTTCGTGCGAAGTAGGCGTTTTGTTTTTACTAAACCTTGGTGTCCTTCGTGCGCTATGTCAATCGATTTCTGTCTCAAAGATGACGGCATAACAAGGCGTGTATCGCGTAGAATTACATTAAACTTTTCGTTCAGTGTCAGTTCATGTTTGAGCTTGCTAAACAGCTTCAACTCTGCGATATTGACATTTTCATCTGTGATTTTGGAAATACTATCCCACTTGTTTGTGCGGATTATCTCAGCAAGACGCTGCAATGTGGGGTCATTTTTCGTGGCTTCCTGTATTTCGAACAATGTCATTGCTTTGGGAACAGCATGATCTGTCAAAAAATTGACGTATGCATCGGCTACTCTTTCAAATTTCGTGTTGTTTACGTTAGGCCCATGACTCAAATGTCGCGAAAGAAAATCTGACGGGTTCTCTTTGCCTTTGATATACTGGACATTGAAATCGAAATCTTGAAGGCGGAGGTACCAACGTTCAATTCGGGCTGGTGGTTTCGATGCTGGGTTGTTTAAAATCATTTCTATGGGCTTGCAATCAGTATTTAAAGTGAATTTTCCTCCGTAAAGATATAGGTACAGTTTCTCCATGGCCCAAACTATCGCCAAAGCTTCACGCTCAGTTTGGGAATAACGACGTTCGACGTCTGACAAGGATCTGCTGATATACGCGACTATCTTTCTATCTTCCTTTCCAGGCGTACGTTGCGATAGAATGGCAGATAAACCGAAGGGTGATGCATCTGTGACTAGCTCGGTGTCTTTCGACTTGTCAAAATAAGACATTACGGTTGTACTGGTGAGGGCGGATTTCACAGCGTTAAANAGCCTCCAATGTACTGATGTTATCCCCCCACCGTAATGAACAGCCTCCACTGTACTCAATGTTGTACCCCCACACTCGTCATGTTATCCCTCCACTGTACTGATGCTAACCCTCCACCGTACTGAATAGCCTCAACCGTACTGATGTTATCCCCCCGACAAGCGTGATGTTATCCCTCCACTGTACTGATGTTAGCCCTCCACCGTACTGAATAGCCTCCACTGTACTGATGCTACCCCTCCACCGTACTGATGTTAGCCCTCCACTGTACTGAATAGCCTCCACCGTACTCAATGCTATCCCCCTACAGTACTGATGTTACCCCTCCACTGTACTGAACAGCCTCCACTGTACTGAACAGCCTCCACTGTACTGCACAGACATTACCCCGGGTGGCTCAACAAGGACTGAACAATTCCAATCTATCCTCACTGCCTTTCTGAATGAAATAAACTTGATCCACAAATTACACTTGCACCTACTATTGCTGTTTTAAGACAAAACTGCAATCCAAAATCGGCCCCCTTTCAAAATTTGTCTTTAGGATTCATGACCCGAGGGGGACCCGAGAGGATTATCTTACCTTACACAACTTAGGGTTGGTCTTACCAAATTGAACTTTCACAAATTCAAGCACAATTTTTGGGATATCATAATATAAACCCAATGTGCCTTTCAAACGATGGCATTGAGGATACGGAACATTTTTTATTGCTCTGTCCTTCTTTTGACATTCAACAACGAGATCTTCTCGCTGGAGTTCCCTCATTATTACGAACATTTGGACACAGCAATCTGTCAAACGAGGTTTTAACACAGCTATAATGTATGGGGACAAAGACCTCCATGATGAAGCCAATAGAAATATACTAGAGTTAACTCTACATTTTATCCCATTTTATCATGAAACTGGTCGATTTGATTGAATTCATTTGAATTCCGCTATCCGATCATTTCAAACTTTAGTTGGATACCTGGTTAGATCATGGGCGTTAAGAAACGCGGTAGTTATTCCTACAAAAAAAATTCCTCCCCGTGTCCCTATGCCCATTTCTTCCTGTGTCCCTATGCCCGTGAATGTTGTTGTTGTTGTGCCTAGTTTTCCTTGTTCCCCTGTCTTCTGATTTGAGTGACTGTGAACTGAAAAAAAGCTATCTAAGAAAAGCTATCTAAGCTATCTAAGAAGATATCTATTTAACAAAGTAAACTTGTTTAAAACAAGTAAAAAATACCATACAGAATACTTAGCAACAAATACAGATTTGTACAACACTTCCAATGTTTCCAATATTTACAGTGTTTTCTTTTTCGATATCTACACACAGTGCATCAAATTTCTATCTGCTCAAGAACCCAACCTGAACCACGAAAGGTCAAAGGTCTACTTAGTTTACAATTGCATCCCTCTCCTTTCCAGATTTTGATTTTCCTTTTAAATTTAAAGGTGGAGAGGGTACCTGATTGTTTTATGTCATTGTGAAGTGCTTGCGATAAGAAACAGCTTATAAGAAACGGTAGGCTCAATTTGTCAAAACTTAAGACATTAATCCTACCTGAATTTAAAAAGCTAAGACAATTTTGTCATTTGTTGTTTTAATTTTCCAGGACACTCGAAAATGTTTTGACACTGTACAGTAGTAGGTAGTAAATATTTTGACATTGCTTTGAGTGTCGATTATGTTATAACATGTTTTGAGATCTGACTAAGTGTAATCTGAAAGCTCTTTTGACAAAAAAACATATTGGCTCTACACTTAGGGCATTAACAATATAAGAAACACATAAGAAACTTTTGGCAGCAAAATAGCCCTAAAATTACTGGGGTTTCTTAATCTTTTAGCGATCAGAGAGTTGCGTTTCTTATAAATAGTTTCCTGTAGAAAACTACGCTTATCGTTTTGAGCATTTACAGTATTGCCCAATGCTATGTTACACGAGATGACTTAATCTCATTTAATCCTCAACAAGATGAACTTTTGATTCTTTATTTGTATCAAATAACAAAATGACAAGTAACACCGCAATGTAAAATTGTTTCAAGTTTCGGTTACATGACGGATCAAAAGAGAATTACGTCACTCCACATTGGCTGTTGTTGGTCACTGATCCGAGGATCATTCATTCTAGACTTCTAGCAAGAGTTCTTATTTGGATAAAAAACAATGGCCTTTGCAGTTAGCCCCGGGAAGCATTGATTGCGCAAGCGCAGTAATGATTCTACTGGTCAAAACACATCACCGAGCTTGCATTTTCAATGTTTCCAGGGGTCGACTAAAAACTCCGCAGACTCAATGGTCTTCATATCCCAAACAAGTTCACATCAATGACGTAGAAAGCGGGTTCTTCGCTAGAAATAGAACTCCTCATGTTTTGATAGAGTAGTTGAGAGGGAGGTACCAGAAATGATTTCCTATTGAGAATGTGTCATCAATGCTGTGCTTGTTGACACTGTTAGTAAATAGGCTGTAAATAATTTCTCAGTAGGGAACACTTTGTAAAGATCTGGCCTGGCAGTACACAAGAACAGCCATCCACGGCAAGCAGCGAAGCTTCGACGCAGCAAAGCAACCAAGTACACTAACGAATAAGACAAGGTTGATAATTATTGAAGAGGATTTCCAAGAAATGGAAAACCGGGAAGTAGATGATACCTCAAAGGCATTGGGACGAAAATGGTCACGCATCCAAAGAGCAGTGAAATACAACTGGGATTTAGCATACTGGCAGTCGAAAAATGATGAGAAGTTGTTGGAAGCAAAACTGAAGACGTATCAAGAACAGAAAAAGAAGAGATTGTCCTTATTCAGTTCAAAGAAGCATGAGTTAGAAAAGCACTTGGTTGGAAAGCCTTCTATTAATACGAAAGAGCGTTGTGATGCACAAAATCGAGACAAACATTTGCATGTTGTGAACAAATCCAACCCGTCAGAAATTGAAGACAAATTTGAAGCAGTTCTACAGGATAAATTGGAAACTAAAAATTTCGATAAAGTTCCAGACAAAGCTGAAAGGAAAGATGTTTCAACATTGGTCGAATCAAAAGAAGAAAGAAATCCAAGGGCCATGCATCTTTACAGAAATCGAAGTGTATCATTGATCGAAAGGCCTAAAGCAAAGCAACCAGCTTTACTTCCTGGGCTTAAGCAATCGTCTGTAAACAACGTCAATAAGGCTGTTGACAAGGAGCAATGCAGAGGACTCGACAACAAATGTTCACATGTTGACAGATTTGCTATAAGGCAAATTAATGGACTTGTGAGTAAATCATGCGAAAACATTCCAACATTGAATGACTCTGCAAAACTCCCAAAGATCAATTTAGACTCGCAGAGGCATCGAAAAAATGTCGACCTTTCGATGCGGTCTGTGCGTTCGAGGTCATTCACGACGACTTCATGCAGCCAGTCTCGATTTCCATCAGTAGAAAAAGATATCGAGAAAAATTCCAAAGATACATCCAGCCTTGCCGAACAGTTTGAAAAGCTTAGAGACTGTAGATACCTACGGACTACTATTGGCAGATAAATGAATGAAAAGATATCGAATACTAAGGTTTTACTGGCACTTTTTACCGATATTTTCTCTTGTAATTAGTTTGTTAAAATTTGTAAAATTGTTTCTTAAACTTGTCGAGAATGTTTGACAATCTTTTCGAGTCTTGGACATTGGTTGAACTTTTGTTTGTAGACTTCGTGTCTTTTTCTCATGAGAAACTCTTCATAAGAAACGGAACCCTTAGATCACTGGAATTTTTAGAAGCTAAATTAAAGGGGATAAGAGATCTCATAGGTTTATTGTATTTGATAATCCAGCAAGAGGCCCAAGAAAGCAAAACCAAAGAAAACAATGGCGTGTTTTGGTTTTTATTTATCCTATTAATAGACTGGCTCCTTATAGTTCAGGTCATTCACTTTAAGTACTGGAACAAGCTCATTCAAGAAATTTATCTAATTTCCTACAATAAAGAAAAATTTTGAAAACCACCGATACAAATAGCAAGAATGGTATGAAACATCTAAGAAACCCTTAATAAACTTTTGGTATTCAAATAAAATGAAGAAAAATTTCAGTTCTAGGTTAAATTCTCAGTTTCTTATAGCTGGCCATCAGCCTCAACACTCCTCCTGGAAAGTATTGAAATTACTGAAATGAATTACATTTTCTGGTTTGAGATCAGTGGCAAAGTATGTATTATCATAAGCAAATTTTCATAAATGGGAGTCCTCTATGAAAAGGTGAGGTCATTGATGTAGATGTTGAACAGAAGAGGACCAAGGACTGAGCCTTGTGGTACACCTGATGTGATTTCAAGCCACACGAGCTGTATAAGAAACTAAGGTCCGGGGTTGGTAGGCATGTTCTTAAATCTTAGGGCCATTTTGTTACCAAAAGTTTCTTATATGTTTCTTATATTGTGTAAGCCCGAAATGGAGAACCCATATATTTTTGTTAGAAGGGCTTCCAAATTACTTAGCAAGATCTCAAAACATGTTATAACACAATTCGTACTCAAAACAGAGCCAAAACATCCACTATTATTGTACAGTGTCAAAACATTTTCGAGTGACCTGGGAAAATTAAAGCTACAAATTACAAAAGTTTCTTAGCTTTTTAATTCAGGTAGGGTAGTTTCTTAAATTTAAAAACATTGAGGCTACCGTTTCTTATAACTTATAAGCTGTTTTTTATAAAAAAATGAGTGTATAAATAATTTACTGTATATTACAGCATGCATCAGTTTAGGTATAGCATTACTGTACATTCAAAGTCTGGATGGTTTACTTGACTAATGTGTATGATAATTGTGTGCGTCACAGTTAAGTAAATATGCGAAAGCATTTGTTTAATGTTTGCTCAGAATGCACGTATTTTTTTACGAGAAACTAAGAATTTGAGAGCCAGTACTGAAAGTTTATTAAAATTATCAGCTTTTGAGTACTCAGAGTTTCTTACGAGTTTCTTAAAGGTTCAATATCAATCTTCATGTTTTCTTCCTTCAAAACGAAGATTTTAGAAGTCTTTCCGATGTTTAGACATTGCTCAAGTACCTTCCGAGTTTATGATACAGGAAACAAGTGAAAACTAAGAACAGATATGCTAAGAATTTTAAATCCTTAGCATATCTATACTTTAACCCTATCTGGACCAGGGGGGGGGCTAAATTAGCCCCCCCCCCTACCATGTTTTTCTGTGTAATTCTTTTGTGCTAATTTCTAGGCTTATTATTTTTTATGACTTTTCCTAACTATCTATTTAGCATCTTCCATCCAAATTTCGTCAAGATATCTCATGTGGTTTTGGAAATATAACAATTTTCTGAGGGAGTAGTTTTAATATCTTGTTTGTTTTACCAGGTTTTACGGTCAAACCCTTTATAACTTCAAACTAAGATAATTCTTGACAGAAGTTAATATGGAAAAAGGTTAATTTTATTTTTTTCTAAGAAATGACGTCATTGATGACATCATATATATATATAATGAATTTAGGTAATAAATATAGGTTTACAAAGTTCATTATTTTTTCAAAAAATTATGTTTCTAAGATATTTGGATATTTTATTTGTCAATTTAAGTTAAAAGAAGCATAATATTTCTCTCAAGTGGGATTTTAGAGTCAAATATGTAAGAGTACTGTGTTTGGCCTAAAACAAAGGAAAATTATGACGTCATCGAATATACAACACTTAGAGTAAAATAAATTATAAATTTGGACTTTTCACATCAAATTACATAAGATGGCAAATTTTCTTTCTTCTGGCCCTTGTCAATTCGGAGTTCTGAGGGGGGGCTAATTTAGCCCCCCCCCCGGCCTGAGGATGCTCAGAAAAGCCCGGTCCAGATAGGGTTAAGAAGTTCCTTGAGTGAAATAAATACAAAAAAATAGGCCACATGAACGACGATTGACAGATCCAATATAGGATGCATAAAATGATGCAAATGGAAATACACGTATTTTTTATAAGAAACTAAGAATTTGAGAGCCAGTACTGAAAGTTTATTAAAATTATCGGCTTTTGAGTACTCAGAGTTTCTTACGAGTTTCTTAAAGGTTCCATATCAATCTTCATGTTTTCTTCCTTCAAAACGAAGATTTTAGAAGCTTTTCCAATGTTTAGACATTGCTCAAGTACCTTCCGAGTTTATGATACAGGAAACAAGTGAAAACTAAGAACAGATATGCTAAGGATTTTAAATCCTTAGCATATCTATACTTTAAGAAGTTCCTTGACTGAAATAAATACAAAAGAATAGGCCACATGAACGACGATTGACAGATCCAATATAGGATGCATAAAATGATGCAAATGGAAATACACGTATTTTTTTATAAGAAACTAAGAATTTGAGCCAGTACTGAAAGTTTCTTAAAATCATCAGATTTTCAGTACTCGGTGTTTCTTACGCTTTTACGAGTTTCGTACGACTTCTATAACAATCTTCATGTTTACTTCCTGTGCCCTCGCGAACATTTAAAAACGAAGTTTTTTTAAGCCTTTCCAATGTTTAGGCATTACACGTATTTTCTTTATAAGAAACTCCAAAAAATTCGCCAAAAAATTAAGAAACTCCAGTACTGGGAAAAAATTAGTTAAGAAACTATTTATTTTAGTCTTCGCATGTTTTTACCTTATTTTCACTTGTTTCCTGTATCATATTACTTTGAAGGCACTTGAGTAATGTCTAAACATTGGAAAGGCTTAAAAAAACTTCGCTTTGAAATATTCACGAGGGCACAGGAAGTAAACATGAAGATTGTTATGGGAGTCGTAAGAAACTCGTAAGAAACTCCGAGTACTGAAAATCTGATAATTTCAAGAAACTTTCAGTACTGGCTCAAATTCTTAGTTTCTTATAAAAAAAAACGTGTACTCAAGTGCCTTCGAAGTAATATGATACAGGAAACAAGTGAAATAAGGTAAAAGGATTTCCTTGACTAAAAATAATTTCTTAACAAATTTTTTCCCAGTACTGGAGCTTCTGAATTTTATGGCGATCTTAGAGATGAGTTTCTTATGAGCAGTTTCTTATAAAGAAAATACGTATATACTTGTCAGCAGGAACACAGCAACATGACAAAAACAACAGCGAATACACGTATTTTTTTTGCAAGATTTTGATTTTAGATTTTGATTCAATATTCTTTAACCACGGTAACCCCGTCAGCTAAGGCTGTTTTTCAGGGGGCCGTGCCAAAAATTTACAATTTACAATTTAAGACATATAAAGCTTAAAAATTAATCGAGAATTCTACGCCCCGTAAATTGAGTTTAACGCCAAGGCCACAAGATAACTCGGTGTCCTCCCTAGCACCTCAAGAGCTGGCTAGTCCCAGGCCTCAACGCATGGCATTTCCGCTGACTATTCCCAGTCCCCCATCCTGCGCAACTTGGTCTTCCTGTCACTTTCAGAGGTGCAACAGAAGTTCAAGATTCGTTTACCACCCACCCTCCCTTCAGGTAGCCTGCGCGCAGCCTCAACACTCCTTCAGGTTGGTATGGTCTGTTACCTTTGGGTCATACCCCTGGCCGATTTAAGTGTTTATATGAGTAGGTGTCTTGGTATGGCCGCACTAATGCGGCTTTTCTAAATGATATACCATATCCTGGTCCGTCGTATTCCGTTAAATTATCGTTAATTTCATCCTGTGCATGGGTTAGGCCAGGTCTTGGCTGCCTTTCCCCAAAGTGCACTGTTTATGTAGGTTGTATGTAGTTTGTACGAGGCTTAAGAAAGTATGAGACTTAGAAGTATGAAATTGAAGAAGTTGAAGAAGTATGAGGATTAAAGTATGAGGATTAAAGTATGAGGATTAAAGTATGAGGATTAAAGTATGAGGATTTTAAAGTATGAGGAAGTATGAGACTTAGTGTATGAGACTTAGAAGTATTAAGAAGTATGAAACGTGATTGCAATAAGCCAGGGATGACCCCAAAAAGCTGCCAAGGATGAAGTTGTTTTCCCTGTTGTCCCTTCTCAGGTCTTGTGGCCGCTAGGCGTTAATAACCTGTTTACAAAAGTTTGGTTTGTTGAAACAATAATACATAAAACTGCGGTATCCAAACTAATGAATGAATGAAATGGTAAATAAAAGATAGGTGTGAGTTATTCGCCATCTTCGCGCCGCCCCAAGGCAGCTCAAGCAAGCCCTTGTAATATACACCTGCGCAGCGGACCGCAGCTAGCATTTTTTCGGTATATTAGATAGGACTGGTTTTAATCAGTCATTTATGTCAGACTGTTGCATGTTTATTTGTAATACAAAACTAAAATCTAGAAATAAATTCATTAAATACAAACTCGTTAAAATCAAAATCTAACATGAGAAATGTCTAAACATAGGAAAGGCTTCAAAAAACTTTGTCTTGAAATGCTCACGAGGGCACAGATGGTAAAAATGAAGAACAAGCTTCCTTTTTCTTAAAAATTATCAGATTTTGAGTACTCAGAGTTTCTTGCGAGTTTCTGACATTTTTTATGTTTACTACTTGTACCCTCGTGAACATTTAAAAACAAAGCTTTTCGATGCCTTTGCAATGTTTAGACATTACTCAAGTACCCTCCGAGTACTATAATACAGAAAACAATTGAAAATAAAGTACAAATATGCTAAAGATTTCCTTTATCAAATAAATTGTTTCTTGTCAAAATATTTTCCCAGTATTGGGGTTTCTTAATTTTTTTGGCGATCTGAGAGTTGAGTTTCTTACAAGCAGTTTCTTATAAAAAAAATACGTGTATGCTAAGGATTTGAAGTTAATGAATCTCTAAAATGAGTAGCGTTCTTCTGCGACGCAGGCTACGTTCTTCTAAGCGAAGTAGAAAACGAAAACTTCAACTAAAATATCATTATTTGCTATATGTAGTTTTTTATCAAAATAAATAATTCGCACACAACATCAGCTTTTGAGATTCAAACCAAGAAATTCAACGTTGTGAAATTTCACAAATTCGCAATATTTAATTCCCACAACTTCACAAAATTTACCCATTCGCAACATTTAGAATCCGCGATTTTAAGTTCCATTTTCTGAGGAAAAAATTTGCGACTTAGCAACTTTTTCTTCCCGCAACAATTTCTGACAATAAGGTAACATAAAATAAATAAATTTCTTGATGTCATGTTCATTTTACGTAGAGTTTTACAACAACAAATTGCTACGAAGCCCCACGAAGCAAATTGTGGTACATAGTTTTCTTCCCAAATCATTTAAGGTAGGTCACCAGTCGAAAATCTATTTTTGAAACTGTATGGTATAAAAAGCCTTAAAGTGCCCATCCTTAGTAAATCTGCCATGCTGAGTTCAAATCTTTAATCAGAATTTAATTTTGGTGATTGGTTTCCATGGAAACAAGAAAACAATGCCTTCCGAATGGTGTTGCTTTCGCATGACCCCATTTTGTGAATCTTCTTAGGAGCATTGCTTGCTTGGTATCAAATTGTCTCTAAGAGCCTGGAGAGTGCAGCAAAGGCATTTTCAATCAATCAAAGTGAACTTGGAGATGAAAGGAACTCATATGCTACAATTTAAGATTTTTCTCATCAGGATTCAAATTTCAAATGCTGACACTGGGAACTCCTTATCTCAAACACAAAAATTGAGTGTTTTGCTGCACTCTCCATACCCTTAGCTTCAAAATGGTATATAGACATCTTATCTAGACATTCAAACAACAAAATGGGGTTCTGCGGAGGATGCGCACATACCGCAAAAAGTATGTTTTGAGAAAAAGAGCCTTAAAGTTTGTGATGTGAGAATTTTGTAAGATAAGATGTGAGGTACTCTGTCAAACTTTCTTAATTGCACTCAGAAATCAATACCTTACAAAACTAG
>REGM01000184.1:559296-616144 GCA_004194415.1 Aurelia aurita
CAGTGGCGTAGCCAGGGTGCTGTCGTTGGGGGGGCAAAATTGCGAGCGAAGCGAGCAAAATTTGGGGGTCCGGGGGCTTGCCCCCGGAATTTTTTTGGGGGCCACGCCCTTCAGAACCTTGGAAAACACCCCTTTTTGGAGACACCATCCTAATATGAGAAGGAGAAGAGTCCTCATCATGATGGGCTATTTGGCGAGAAAAACTTCGATAATCAGGACAAGGTGTGGAGACATTCATGATCTTCCAGGGGCGAAGCTAAAGAAAATTATTGGGGGGTGCAGACCCTCAACTTGCCGACAAAAATGGGGTTCCTCGCAGGGGCGGATCCAGCCTGAAGTTGAACGGGGGTGGCCCGAACTGCAGACCCAGCCCGAACCAACAGAGAGGGCACCGAAAGTGAGAAGTCTTTGCAAGTCTGGTGTGGAAACTTACTGAATAACGCCAGAATTGTATGTTTTTCGCCACATTCTGATAGAAACAGTTCAACGAGTGCATTAGTGCAGGCCCGTAGGAGTATTTTAGCGATTAGGTGGGCATCGTCTCGCGCCGAAGGCGCTATAAAAGCGGGGGCCTGGGGGCTCAGCCCCCAGAAAAAATTTTAAGGCCACGCCCTTTACTTTGGCTTAGAACGTCTCTCCTGACTCCATGTTGGCGATTGCTAAAATTGAAAGTTAAACAACGTTTGTAGCAAAGTTTCTATAAATTAGCACCTACAGGAAAATTTTTAAGGGGCACACTCTTTACTTTGGCTTAGAAAGCCTTTTTCGATTCAAAATTTTGCCATTGCTGAAATGGAAACTTGGAAAATTTTGAAAAATTCGTACCACACCAAATCTATAAATTCTTGATTAACCGACAAACTAAAAGTTGAGGGGTGCCGCATATTTAGTGCTGTAATAATTGGAAAGTTTGATAACGAAAAACATTTGTGTGCGTAACGTCGAGGATAGTAAATCGAATACGAGCGAAGCGAGGAAAAGCTCAGTCAATAATTCTGACATTGTTTGCTAACATAAGTAAATCAATTACTTCTAAGAACATAGAACTCTTCGAAAAATGTAAGTTCCTAGCAGAGGCAGAATGATAAAGCTGTCACTGAATGACATTTCTCTTGCAGGATTATTAATTTTGCCAGAAATTTCATTGACCCCCCCTGAGGTGCCGATTTTATTGCAGATTTGGGCTTTTCTCAGACACCAACTTTTTGACCATTGGGGGGGGCGACCGCCCCCCCTTGCCCCCCCTGGCTACGCTACTGAACCAAAGTGACTAACAAGCACTATGAGCAAAAAAACAAAACTTAAAAATTTTGGTCGAAACGACGAATTTTCGACTGGTGACCTACCTTAAGTTTAAGACTTCAGAGATTTAGGCCCTTGTTTAGAGAATTTGCTAAGACGAATTGCTAAGACGTAGTTAATTGCATAAATAAAATAAACTGCGTAACCTGCGAGTAATTTCGTCTTTGCGTAGTTGCAAGATACTAGTTCTTATGTACGTGGCAGAACATCTATTTGCATCAGCATCATAAAGGTATCGTTCGATTCACTCACATTTGCTTACAGACAGGTATTTGCGCAAGGTAAGCTTTTTTATTGCAAGATCATCATTACCTCATAACCCTTTTTTGGGAACTATTTCAAAGTCTGACGTAAAATACAACGTGTACTTCGAAAATTCTATGGCGTCTCTTTGTTTATTTATTTCTTTTGAATCTTTTTTAATAAATACTGCACGTAAAACGTAATCAACAAAAGTCATGTTGTGTATGCTGGGTGCTTGATGAGAATTTGACGAGAGAAAGGCCATAGTTGTATTATTGAAGGTCCTCGTATAAATTGCCGGAGAAAATTATAACTGCTGATATTTTCTTGTCGAATTTTTGCAACTCAAGATTTTGTCGCGAGTGACGTAAACGCTTTTGGCTTCATTTGCAAACGAGGTTGTGTGTTGTTTAGAGACAAAATGGCGTTCGATGGAGGACCAGAAGTGGAAGCTTTGATCTCCGATTCAGAAGATGAATTGCCTCCTGGTTGGGAAATACGAACCACAGATGATGGCAGAGCATATTATATTGAGTATGTGAATTTTTCATCTTGCAGGCATGAACAAATGATTTTCTATGTGCATGCAAAAGCGCTGTTGCAGTGCATGCAGAAAGATCGCCCAGCCAGAAGACGAGACGACAGAGCGAGTCGTCAGAGGAAAGCCTAACAATTTTGTGTTTTACTTAATTTGGGCCTCTATCTCCATACTTAAGTTGTTTTTTTCGCTTTACCGCTTTTGGGAGCTTCTAAAAATAAAATAGCATCATTGTGATTTCACCATAACAGGCGAAAATTTGATTTGGTCTCTGTTCCAATTAATATTGCTATTGCATGCAGCAGCAGGACCACATTGCGAAATTTGGGAATTTGGAATCTCGAAATTTGGCATTCCATTAATTATTGGCTTTTTTCAAAAATTTCTTCATTAAATCGTGCTAGTAGGTTTGAGAAATGAATGTTATAGTGAATCCAACCTGCAAATTTGCGGGCAATTTCAATTATGTTTTAAATCATGCAGAATGACTGATTTCCCCCAGGGGGTCCTCCTCAAACTTTAACCTGCCATTGCTTGTCAATTACATTGTTAAATTTGACAAGCAAGTAAATTTGCTGAATCTTTTCAGTAAGATTGTTTTTTTCACATTTTCAAGCAAGTTTTTAAGGTCTCAAAAAACGAAACGTCTATTTGACTGGCAGCCGGTCACCAATTTCAAAAATCTATTTGACCGCCAGTTGACCGTGCATGTGTATTTCCCCGGGTATTTCCCTGTGTTCACTTGTGATTTCTCTCATAGATCTAACACTCCATCAACTCATTCAAATGTTATTTTTTCGATAGTTTCATTTCTTTGAAGTTTCTTTTGCAACCTCGATCAACTGACACATTATCGGGAGTTTCAATGAATTTTCCATTTTTAGGTAACAAAATACATCTTCAGTTTGGGCCGTTAGGCCTGGCAATTTTGCTTCAACTGAGTGATATTTAAGTCAAAGTGTTCACGAATGGATGCAAGGGGCGTTTGAACTTGAAAATAACATGCAAAGGTGTACCATTCTTAGCAAATTTGTTCTTTCTGTCATTTAAAGTGTGTTTGTCTGCAACAGATCTATCGATTGGCGTCTTGTAAATGAAATGGGCGTCAAAGTGTTGACACCAATTGACTGCCGGTCAGATAGTTTTAAAAATTGGTGACCTGCTGCCGGTCAAATAGTCACTTCGCTCAAAAAATTATACAATGTTAATTTATTTTGTCGCCAAAGAATTTTTCCAGACTATGTTTCCCACACACAACAAAAAAGCAACACGAGAAACATCTTTGACTCTAGCAAAGCTTGAAAATTCTGTTGCATTTAATACCAGAGAAAATTCAGTTTCATTTCAGTTTTCAGTTCAAAGTTTTGCATCTTCTCTAAGATATGAATAATCAAACTTTGATATTCATATTTTCATATTAATTTAGTTTGCAGTAATGGTTGACGAAAACAAACAGGAAATGTAAAATAATGTTCAATCAAAGGTCACCTTGGTGCTTAAAACTCAATCAAACTGCTAATTCATTTTCATTTATAATATTTATGCCCAAAAACCCTATCAGCTACAGTAAAACAACAACAAAACCATAATACCCTAAATGCTAAATATAAACCATAATACCCTAAATACAAATGATTCAAGCCATACTATACAATATACAAATCTAATGATGCTCTTCCTAGTGATCGTGCTTTGGGAATTATTGCCGACTTTGCAAGGAATCATTCAACTTCTTTTTGAAAGTGTATATTGTAGGGCTATTTCTGATGTCCAATGGAATTTCATTCCAAACTTTGGCACCAGAGTAATGGAAACTCTTTTTTTTAAATTCCAAATTTAGTCTCGGCACGTCGATATCTAACAAGTTTCTTAATGCATAATTAGATAGCTGCGACCTTGTTAAAAATCTTCCTTTCAAGCTCTCGGGGCACAAATCATTAATTATCTTGCAGATCATGATAGCCCTGTCATATTTAATCAAGCTTGAAACAGACAGCCAACTAGTACATCTCCAGTCATCTTTCAATCTGGAACTCTCTATAAGCGCGCGAGCCCTGTTCTGTAGACGCTGAAGGTGATCAAGTTTGGTGTTTGACAGACTGCCACATATTTCATTACAGTATCGTAAATGACTCTCGAGCAGCGCTCTGTAAATGTGATCTAGCTTTGTCTGTGGGAGGATATTTTTCAGTTTCCGGATAGAAGAAAGTCCACTTTTAATCTTACTTTTGAGTTTCTTATAATGTGCAGTCCATGACAGGTTTTCATCCACAGTAACTCCAAGGTATTTTACGTCATGGACCCTTTTAATTTCTTCTTCTTTGATATCCAGATGGACAGGATTTTGGATGCAATTTAGCTGCCGTTTGTGGCCTATGATCATGAATTCAGATATTTCATATTTAAACGCATCTTATTCTGACGCATCCATTCTGAAATATTGATTAATTCATTTTGCAATTCGTTGCAGAGTTCTTCCATATCTTTTGCAAAACAGGTTACACTGGTATCGTCCGCGTACATATTAGGAGTACATTTTTCAAGGCATTGCTCAAAGTCATTCACATACAAGATGAAAAGAAGGGGACCAAGGCACAAGCCCTGGGGAAAGCCACACTGGACAGATTTTCTGCTAGAACTGTGACCACTAACGTGACAGTATTGTTGCCTTTCAGTCAGATATGTGGTGAACCAGTGATAAGGTACTCCAACTATCCCATACGCGGATAACTTCGCCAAAAGAATATCATGATCTACTGTGTCAAAAGCTTTTTTGAGATGATTCAAAAACACACTTGCGTTGACCTTGCGCTTATCTACATTAGAAAACCATTAGTTAGTAACATTAAGGAGTGATGTTAAAGTACTCTGCTGTTTTTGGAAGGCATGCTGGCTTTTTGTAAAACGAGCATTCTTGAAATCAATCAGTATTGTAGTGTCAATCAGTATTAAAATCAATCAGTATTTTAGTTGAAATGCAACTAAGCTAGCATTTAGTTTATAATAGACATAAACATGACATGACATGAATCGTTATTCTTTCAGTCATAACACAAAGTTGACGCAATGGGAACATCCAACAACTAACAGAAGAAAGATCCTCAGTCAAAGTAAGTTTGTTTGTTTTTTTCTTTTTCTATCTAGCATCCCAATGTGGTTTAGGAGTACTAAGAAGCTACAGTAAATTCACTGAAGCGGGCAGTGTCCTTGTTCTTCTCTGCAATATGACCGTACCTCTTGATTCCTTTAGTCTACACAGAGTTGGCAACTTCTCTTATTCTAGTTAGCAGGTTTGTCAGAGCAGCCTTGAACTAGACTTACTACAATTTGCCCCAGTTTTCATTTGCTGTTATGAAAACTTTTCTTACTTACCTACTGTACCTATTCATTGAATTAAACTGAACAGCTTTAGATCGAATATATATGTGCAAGGGGGTGAAATTTACTACAAATTGTATAGCCCTAGCCTTGAACCACCAACCATCAGGTTGATAGGCTGGCATAATACCACTACAGAGCCATCCCTCCACCTCAGGAACTGATGCTGGACGTCAACAATTTACGAAAAACATATTTTAATGACCAACTTTGTTTTCAGATTTTTCTCTTTCCTTGTAATTGCTTATGTTATGTTTTGGTCAGCGAACTATATTTCAAACATGCCATGAAATAAAAATTGATTACATGGGTGAGTTGACAAGGGGTCACCCCCTTTACAATTTGGATTTGACTCATCTGTAACTCACGCTTACACAGGAGGGTTGACTCGTTTGTAGCACCGTTCTGGCCCGAAGCTAACCCCTGGGTAAAAAAAACCAAAAGGGAGCAATGGACGTGTGTGTGTGCCTTTTATTTTAAATCGAAATTACTTTTAGCTACAAATGCAACTAGTCTAATTCGATTATTTACAGGAAAAAAAATACGAATTAACGGAATGTTTATAGAAAATTTTAAATACATTATATAAATAATTAATTACGAAGGCATACATTGCATATGCAGGTGGCCCCATCCCAGCTCTTAATGAGTCTTTTGAATTGGACCAGATTTTCTGCTGATTTTATCTCATCTGGCAAACGATTCCAGATCTGCGGTCCAAGAGACCTGAGACTCTTTGAACCGAACGTTGTTTGGTTGGGCCTATAGTGCTGCAAATCATTAGAACGACGTGAAGGTCGATTGGAGGTTCTTGTTTCGAAAATGTTTTGCATGAATTCAGGATTTAGCTGGTTAACAGTTTTGAAGATCTCAATACAGAGGTATCTTCGCCTATTTACATGCATTGTGCATTTTTCTGATCTGCCAAGCAATTCTTCGTAAGAAGAATCGTGGTCATCATAAAGGAAACGTAGGGCTCTCTCCTGTATTTTTTCGATCTTATCCATGGATCTAGTTGAAGAGAAAAACCATACCAAAGGGCAGTAGTTGAAGTTGGAGAAGACAAAGCTTTGGACAAGTACCTTCTTCTCCGCAAAACCAAGAAAAGATTTCAGTCGTTTTAGTACATTTAGCTGGGTTGCTGCTTTTTTGCAAAGATCAGATATGTGGAAATCAAAGTTTAGTTTATGGTCAAGATTTACACCAAGCAACTTTACTGAAGCTTCAGACTTGATCGTTTTCCCTTGAATAGAAATACTGTGCCCTGTAGTGTCCGTTTGATCTTTTTTTACGAGAAGTGCGTGGAATTTTTCTGGGTTAGCGATCATTTCATTTCGATCGAGCCATGTGAGAGCAAGGCTGGCCTCCTTTTCTAAAACATCAATTAGTTGTGGGAGGCTGTTGGAAAAATATGTTAGAGTATTATCATCTGCGTAATTGACAAGAGATGCTTCTTTGATGAAATGAAACAAGTCATTAATATAGAAATTGAAAAGAATAGGGCCTAAGACGGATCCTTGAGGAACCCCTGATAAAACAGATTGATAGTTGCTGTAAACATTATTTATTCGAACCGACTGTTTGCGCCGTTTTAAATAGGAATATATGAAGACAAGAGAATTTTCGTCGAAACCATATGCATGGAGTTTTGCTATAAGCAGATCATGCGGGATACAGTCGAAAGCTTTCGATAAATCCATCAATATTGCTCCGACAGTGTAATTATTGTCTAGTTTGGTCTTCCAATCTTCAAGCATTCTGATTAGGACATGTTGCGTACCATAAGCCTTCCTGTAGGCTGCAATGAAAACCGAAAGCGTTCTCTCGAGATGTGGATTTATTTGATCTTTAATGATCTTTTCATATATTTTGGAGAAAGTGTTAAGTATGCTTACGGGGCGAAACTTTTTTTCTACTGTTCGAATCGGTTCACCTTTGTCGAGAGGTGTGACTGCAGCTTGTTTTCCATGTGCTGGAAATTCGCTGTTTCGAATGCTAATGTTTATGGCTTTTGTTAGTGGGATGGATAGCTCCCTCGCAGCTAAATGGACAAGTTTTGGGGGTATTTTATCTTCACCGGTTGAAGATAAAACGTGATGATATAACAGTTTAAATAGTCAAAATGAATGCGACCTGCTTTCAAAAAAGTGATTAAACCCAGTAAGGTGAGTTGGCTAGTTTCATGTAATTGCAAAATTAATTTTGTGAAGGATTTGACTGAAGTACTGTGACAATTCACTAATCCGTAAACGAGCTTCAAACAAGCATCAACTCACCTATGTACAGTAATCACTCCCTTAGACAGTTGCTGATTAATCTCTTCTGTCTTAATAAACTTCACTTGAAACAGTCATTTATTTCATAAAATTAGATTATTTTTGTTTCTTTTTATATTAGGATTTATTTATCAGGCATAAATAACTAAACGCTGCATTTTATCTCTTTTTTTAAGCTTTACCATTTGGTTGGGAAGCAGGCAAAGATGAAAGTGGCAAAATCATGTACATTGAGTAAGTACGGTGTTTTCTTTGCACTTTGATAACAACAACAGAAATGGATTAAAGTCCACATTTGTGGCCATACTGTAAGTTTAAGACCAGCTAGTTTGAAGATACAAATCCCATAGTTATTGAGGACTAATTTTTTTCAAGAACTGATTTTATTCTTCAAATTATCGAACATTGAAGACTTTTACATTATCTTTTTGATTCAATAACTGCATTAAGGAAACAAAAATATTAGTGGCTTTCAACTATTTTGTAAAGAGATCAGAGAAATGAATTTAGCATGGATTGATGTAAATTCCAGCCGAGGTAACACTTTTTTGGGTCAACCCCCTCTTCGGCAGGACTACTGTAATGTCCAAGAATTCCTATAAACTTCATTGTTGCGTCATATCAAAATGGTGCAATACTTAAAAAACATCGAAATTCAAATCTACACAGAAAGCTGACCTGAAAAACACCAACATCATAAAATAGGTAGAGCAGTAATATAGAATGTTGTTGCACCAAAAATCAAATTTTTCTTGATAGCTGAAAAACTAAAGCATGTGCTGCAATTTTTTTATATTGTCTTAGCATTAAAAACATAGTTAAATTTGACATCACGAAAAAATGTTGGTTGCGAACTGTGCGAAAAAATCATAAAACCTTTGATCCTTTGATCATATCATAAAGAATCTCCACACACAGAACATGATGCAAGGCCTTTTCATTTCCCTCAAGATTTAAAAAGAGGGAAACTATAAACCGCATTCCTTCTAGGGGTAAATATATTGTCTGCACTTTTATTGCCATGGGATCAAACACATGAAATGAGGTTTTCATTCCAATCCACCCAGTACTCTAGGTACTACAAATTTTGAATGCCTTAATTTTTCTTCGGTGCATTGAGCAGTGCTGGCAGTACGTCCTGAATTTTGGAATTAATTCTATTACGTATTTTTCTGTCAGCCACGTTAACAAGCGGACAACTTATGTGGACCCAAGACTAGCTTTATCAACCACGGAACAGAAGAAAGGCAAGGCGAAATTCGACTCATGTAGCACAGCAATGGAAGTTTTAAGGGGAACTGATTTATCCAAAAAGACTGCAATAGTAACTGGTGCAAACTCTGGAATAGGTATGTATAAGTTGGTTGATCTTAAAATCCTTCTACAACAGCTTTGTGGTTAAATAAAGGACATGTGTGTTTTTAATTCACTCTTCTGACAGTGAAAACTCGAGAAAACTCGAGTTTTTTCAATTTGCCATTCAATTCAATTTCCATTTTTGCTAACCAGTCGAGTCTGCACTAAGGCTAAAGATCCCTGGATCGATTTCCAGCAGGAGGAAATTTAATTATTGTAATTTTAGTGTCCCACACCAAACTGCTCCACTAATGTTGGACTTGTCCAGGTCTCATTACTATACATTTCCCCAGTCGATTGAGCGATAAAAACTTGAACTAGCCTGAATTGAGCGAAATAAACTAGCCTTTTTACCATTTGAGTTTTTGTTGCTCAATCGACTGAGGAAATACATTGAGATTTGGACAAAGAAAACATGATCTTTTTTAAGGATATTCTTAATTTAAAAGAAGGGATTCTTCTCAACTCGCCAACTGTCAAGTTTTTCTCATGTTGTCTTATAGGATTTGAAACTGCACGTGCTTTGTCTCTACATGGTTGCCACGTCGTAATGGCTTGTCGAAACATGGACAGTGGCTCAAAAGCTGCTGATACGATCAGAAAAGAACAAGTACGTTTGTAGCATTTGTTTCTTCCAATTACCGTTGTCTTGAAGCATTAGCTAGTTCTATTTACAGTCAAACAATAACGTTGTTCCTGATATTTTATGTGCCCTTTACGCCTTTAAAGTGCTCCCAAAAATTAAATCGACAAATAAAGTTTTTAATCGTAGAGCTTTTACAGCTTGACAAAGCATTATCAAACAGGCATCAATCGAAAGATTGTGAATAGCGGGGTTTGAATTTTGAGGGGAATTTGAGTTGTGTCCTCAAGAAATTGGGTTTTTGCCCATTGGGAAGAATAGCAGCGTTTTGTGTCAAATTCTAGAGACATCAGTCTTATGTCACCTGAAAGGCTATTTCCTTCTTTTTTCAAATCTGGAGACCGCTTTTTCATACCATTTGTATTTTAAACGGTTTAATTCTTATTATACGGACAGATAACAGTTAGATTTGGTTAATGGTGTATCGGGGCAGTAGGATCCAATACTTAGTATATATTTCCAAATTATACAATTCATGAAAAATTGGAGTACATATTTCAAATCAGTAGGAAATGGGCGTTCAAGTGATTTTAGATTGATGTCTCTAAAATTTGAAACAAAAAAAATTGCAATAATTCCCATGGATCTCAAAACTCAAATTCTTCTCAAAATTTGAACGCAGCTCTTTAAGATCTTTCAATTGATGCTTGTTTGATGATGATTCAGTGAGCAATACGAGCTTTGCGGCTGAAAACGTTAATTATCCATCTAGTTTTTGGGAGTATTTTAGATTGTGGATTGCTGAAGGAAGCGCAAAAATGAGGAGGCTTATCAAGGATCTTTTCTTGTTCGAGAAATCAAATATCACAGATTCAACATGTCGTTATCAGAGCTGGCTCTGTGCTCCTCTGTGTCAACAAATGTTGACTGCCTTGCAGTTTTTCCTGCAAAGGGGTATTTTTTTCGAAAGTACTTTAGAGATAATCGTATTTTCTCTCCATTTCTGTTTTATTTCATGTCGTTTCACTGGGATCACCCTAAAGGCAATCCGTTTTACGTTGAGGAACAACCAGTTTCGATACTTCCCTTTGAAACAATCCAGTGGTTGCTAAGATGTAAACATGTTCTCAAAGCCTTTTAATAAGATGAAAGGCTCGGCTATTTCTAGTTGAAGATTACGGATCCATCCGACACTGAGCTCCTGCCAGCTTCAGTAACATTATACCATATTTATCGGAACTGACAGCTATATTTATTGCACATAATGAAAGATCAAATGTTTAGATCTTTGGAAACTACAGAGAAAAATGTAGGCGATGTACCAATTTCGAAAGTTAATTGAATTTAAACCAAGTATCAAGGAAAAGCTAGATTGTTGGGGGGCATAGGAGGCAATCACCGTTCCTGCTCTCTTGAAAATGGCTTAATTCATTATTTTCCTATTTTATTGGCTTTACCTCATAGTTTAACCCCTTGATAATGTGGCCCTTCCTGCGGGTATCCAAATAATGTTCTCGAGTGTGATCAAGTCTCAGCAAAGTTTCGAACAGCGACGATACTGAAAAAGATCCATATTTGCAATCCTCAAATTTTCACTCAGATTTTGAAAAATTGTTCTTTGCAATCGCTCTGAACTATGAACTCGGAAAAATGTGATTTTATAAGACCTACACAGTGGAACTAAACATGCTTTCAAATCACAGCAGTTCTTCCATAGGATGTAAGGGGGCTTTTAACGATAGCTGTGTTTTTCTTTGTCCCAAGTAATCTGTTATCGCTATGGACTGAGGAATCGGAGAGAGAGCATGTGCTCCTCAACATTTGTGACAACCAATAAAGATTAGTGCTCCTTTGTGGTAGTTTGAGGAACGAACTTGTGTGAGGTGTTTACTAACTCTGTTTTGAGTGATTTTGAAGTTAAAAGTAAAACACATATGACTGGTATTGCAGGTTATAGCTACACAGATCGATGTGCTGCAGTTAGACTTATCGTCTCTTGCAAGTGTGCGAAAGTTTGCTGAGGAGTTCATCTCTAAAGAATGGTATGTTTATGAATTATTTGGAGATCAACCACTGTAATATTAATACCTTAAATCCGTTCAAGTTTCCGGTTTGCGTTCCTTGTTCGAATGTGAACTTCGTCTGCCTATTTGGAGATTTTAGCCCAAAATTGGCCAAAAGCAATCCAGCAGTGGAATTTCTTACGAAGAATAATACTTGAATAACGAATCAATGAAGCGATTTTGTTGTCACGCAATCTGATTAGTGCATGGTCCTTACTAAGCAAAAAGATTTGACGGAAATTTAATGATTCCTAGTTGCATGACTCTGGTTGTAATGCTAGTGATGGCTCTATCCAACCAAGTTAAGGCCGACCTCTACTTGCAGAGTGCATGATCCTCACGGCTATTTTTAGGAAGCGATAGACTTATGGTTTTGTCGTAACATGGCCTAAGCTGCTTTTTAGAAGTTTGTTCCACCCTGAAAATTCCATCATTCGTTTGCATTTCATTCATAGGCCTTTGCACTTTCTCATATGTAATGCTGCAGTACAAGGTTTGTCATATTCCATCATTTGTTTGCATTTCATTCGTAGGCCTTTGCACATTCTCATATGTAATGCTGCAGTACAAGGTTTGCCATACCAAACCTCAGAAGATGGACTCGAAATGCATTTCGCCGTCAACCACCTTGGTCATTTTTATTTAACACAGCTGCTTACGGATACATTATGCAAGTCAGCCCCAGCAAGAGTTGTTGTTGTGTCATCAGAATCTCACAAGTACGTAACTTTCATGTTTATATTGAACCTTAGTACGAGGGCAATAACAAAGACAAGCGATGTACTTACTTCTCTCGACTCTTAGAGATAGCGTACGAGAATTTTAAGAGAAATGGATTTGTAATCCTGTTTGGGACTAGACCAGCAGGTGTTGAAAAATTCAACAAAATGTGATTCGTTGAATTATGTTCAGTTTTTATTAAGACAAATACAGGTTTTATTCAGTGGTATCGACAAATTCATATTTTTATTCCACTTAATAAGTAGACTAGGTCATAGTAAAATGAAATTCGAAAAATTCGGTGACTCATACTGATTACAGGATATTTCGAGACAGCTTGTCCTATCTTAATTTTCTTCGCTGAGGATGGTGCAATTTTTAGAATCTCACCATTTTAGCGTACGTTTGATGTAAAACCGTAAAACAAATTTTGATTAGTGGCCTTTCCGGTTTTCGAGTTTATTTCAACGCCAAAGTTCTTTGACATAACCTGTGGAAAAAAGATGAAGGACAAATCTTTCGCTTCAAAGTTGGGGTCTGATTGCGGGGATGCGAGGCAACCCAAGCAGAAGGACTACCCTATATCCTTGTGATCACGACCTTCTTGTCGGCGTCTTCGAATATTGAGATTCTTGTTTTTTTATCTCCTAGATTTGTGGAACTTTATTCGAAAGAAACAGATCTTTCAAAGATGCCAATTAAAAGTGATTGTTATTGGCCAATCCTAGCATACAACCAATCAAAGTTATGCAATATAATATTTTCAAATGAACTCAACAGACGCTTGTCGGAGAAGAAGGTCACGTGTAATGCGGTGCATCCTGGCAACCTCGTTTATACAAACCTTTTCAGAAATTCACATTTCGCCAAACTCGTGTATCTAATGGCGCGTCCTTTCACCAAATCAAAGGTAAGCGTCGTACATTAATAGTTTTAATTTACAGTGGTGCAGCGAAAAATTTGGTTTATGCAAGTACATTAAACATTACTAAAACAAATATTTGGTGGGTACCATCAGTGCTGCGGAGGGCACTTTCTTGAGATCCATGGGAATTCCAACCCGTTCAAGCCTTTTACCTTCGAGCTGCAATCATGGCGAAATTGCTTGGGATAAATCACAAAACTGCAACATTACGACCTTTGATTCCGTGCCCTCCGCTTTCCCTGTTTCAATGTTGCTTGAATCTCAAGGTAACTGAAAATTCAATCGCAAGACCTGGTCGTTTTTACCGCTAATGCTGCCTGTTCCTTTCTTTTCTCATACGAACCTCCTGTTTCTACTCTGATCTTTTTTGCAACTTTAAATGATTGGTTAATTTCAAATTAGTTCAATGTGTGTTTATTCTCGTTTCTTCTCATTCGGATCTCGCCTGATGAAGATATTTAACCAAAGCTTCCGTTACTCAATGCAATAGACGATTACGGAAAAGATGGCGTCGAGGGGCATTTGACCAAGATGCATTGCATTTAATGATCGAATTTCTATAATCACTGTTGATTCAAATATAGAACGCAATGCATCTTGGTAAAATGCCCCCCGACGCCATCTTTCCGTAATCGTCTATTCGTAAGTTTACATGATCATAGGTGCATTTTGCATCAAAGATTAAAGGCATTGAGTCCATATAAATACATGAGCGTATACGCTATCCTGAATTTTTGCTGACAAACTGCTGATGGCCTTTTGTTATCGCACAATAGCGGTAACGTCAATAGCAGCGAGAAACAAACACTTCTTAATCCTTCCATTATTCTCAGGAATTTCTTTGGTTTAATTTCAATAGCGATAAAATGACAAGTTTTGTTTGACGATTGAAAAGAAGTTGATATTGGTCATGAGTGGGCTATTTATGCGGACTCAATGCCTTTAAGTTGAAACCTGTAAGTAAGATTATTTGAATCAGAATGTCGACGACCTTTCAGACTCTTGATGCACTGCAAAAANTTTAATTTACATAGCGATAAAATGACAAGTTTTGTTTGACGATTGAAAAGAAGTTGATATTGGTCATGAGTGGGCTATTTATGCGGACTCAATGCCTTTAAGTTGAAACCTGTAAGTAAGATTATTTGAATCAGAATGTCGACGACCTTTCAGACTCTTGATGCACTGCAAAAATGTTTTAATACTTAAAATTGACTTACTACAAGTCTCTGTTTTAATCTGAGAGAGCGCCGCAATGGAGGAGCATATTTAGTCTTGATATTTGCCTCACGCTTAAAGGGTTTGTGCAAGGTTAAAAGCTTGCATTTGCAAAGAGCGAAACAATCTAAAAATATCCCATTCAAATTGAAGGTGCACACGTACCGTGAACAATGGATAGCCAAAGAAACAATGCAGTGTCTGAGTGTTTTCTTTGTTCTATTTATAGATAAGCATATTTGCCATTGCAAATTCCCTTTAATCAATTGTTAAATCAATAGTTATTTAGTTAATTTTTAAAAGGACAACCGGTATTTCAGACCGATTTTGGCTTCGGTGGACACAGTCAGATTCGCTACATTTTTTGAACACCAGATTTGATTTTCAAAGATTTTTGATGGTTTATTTTGTTACTATTTCAGACTCAAGCAGCTGCAACAACAATATACTGTGCTGCTGCTCCCGAACTGGAAGATGTTGGAGGGTACTATTTTAATAATTGTTTAGCAATAGAACCCTGTGATCAAGCAAAAGACCCGGATGTTGCCAAGAAGTTATGGGAGTTAAGCGAACGATTAGTCAGAGCTGGGGGCAGACTTAGTGATCTCGTAGGAAAAACACTTTGAGCGAAGGCCATCAGAAAGAAGGCACAATTCGGATTTTGATACTCTGCACTGAGGTTGCATGCACATACGTACTGAGAACAAATGCACTGTGACCGAATTCACAGAGACCACGATGTTCATTTCACCGAAGCACTGACTCAATATTGGGGGGTGGGGGGTAGAGGCATTTAAATCAAATGTTGTGGATATTCGGTATACTGTAGATTAAGGATTTACTATGTTCTAAACTCCGAATGATCCGACTTTCGAAAGGCACTGTTAGTAAACGAACGGCAGGATTTTCAAATTTCGATGACCTCAAAATTGCAACAGTGTTTTCATATCCAAGAGGGTTTTTGCATAAATTCCAAGGCGGTTCTGAACAGACACATTTTTGGACCAATCCTTGCCGTATTTTCCCCGCATGCTCTTTTGAAACAACTTTGCAGGTAGCTGCAGTTTGTTGGAGAAATAATCAAAGTACCCTTTGGAGTGGAGTTGCCAGCCTAAAGTAAATATCAAGGTGATGATATTTCAATCCCTGTTCATTTAAGCCCAAAAGTCAAGCAAACACGGGCACATTTTGTCTTCGTCGGCAAAAATTCCGCTTGGAAGGTGAATTCCGCTTGGAAGCTGGTTTCAACTTTTAAGTGACGTGCAATCCAATCTGATATCTTGAAAATGTTTCTACGCTCGGAATTTGTCACCCATTGGAAAAAAGCCTTTAATTTCGCCTTCGCAGAAAGCTTGTAGAGCTGAGAGAGAAAGAAAAATTGAAAACAATCTGGATGTCGTTTCTATCCTTATTTAAAGTACTAGCATTTTACAGGTATAGAATCACACATAATTTTTACTTAAGAATAGTCCAGCTCTAATTAACGAAAATTCACGTGTAAAAGCAAGTAGTAAATGAACGTGGCTAAAACTTAAGCGTGGCTAAAACTGAAAAAGGAATTTAGTACGTTCGTTTTAAAACACAACACCAATGGACTTTCCTTGGATATATCGAGTGACTGGAAAAGATGTGCAATTTTTTGAAAATCTTCAAACTTTGGCTATCTTAAGGCTGATTTCGAGTCAGTGGAATTTTCCGAGCGGGCGGACTTTTAAACAATCAAAAGTCATTCAACCTTAAATTTCTATTCAATTGCGAAGCGACATTTTCTGTCGCAAACAAAAGAATTTCCGCCCGCTCGGAAAATTCCACTGACTGGAAACTGGGCTTTACCCTTTTTAACACCGAGTTGATGGTTCGCACGCGTGCAAAGGATCACGTGGAGCACCGGGCCTTTAAACTTGGTTCCTACTAGGCGTTAGCTTTCCTTAAACCTGGTGCGATAAATCTCGTATATTTTTAACCTTAGGAACGCTCTTTAATCGCGTTTAACGCGGCGTTAATTTGGAAGCTGAAATAAGACTGTTTCATTTCCAACTTTGAGATTTTATGCATGCTTATTGGCGTTCCTGTTTTTGTGTTAATTTAGACGAAGGTAAAAAAGTCTAGGGTAAAAATTAACATGATTTATCGTATCTGGTTTAGCACAAGTTATCGCCCAGTGAGAACCAACGTTAAATAGGGTCCACACCACAAGACGCTGTCAAGGCTGCTTTCCTTAGAGTTACAGGATGAAGAATAGATCTCAACTTCATCTCTAATTTCTTTCGGATTCATCGGGCGATTTTCTGGAGCGAGTATGGGATTTAAGTAGTTAGCATTATAATATTCTGAAGAAATTATTTACCATTGTAAGAATTAAGAATTAATAATTTTGTAAGTTATGAAATGAATGGATTATTATGAAAGGACGTAACAAAAACATTGTCATCTATCTGTGTGACGCCTTTTTATTTAGTTTAGTAGTAAGAAAATAATGTCCGGAATAAAAGTATGAAAACGCCTGAGTGAGTCAAAAAATGTTTCGGTGCATTCAGTGAAATAATGACGGAGTTTCAAAAATTCGACTGATGTGAGATATTATTGTATGGCAATTCATACACCTCGCGGAGTAAAGCTGAACTGACACTTGAAGCGTCGTTCTTAACGCAATCGAGATAGAGCGCGGCAATGCGACATAGTTGGGTTAATTCAACTCTGCCGTACGTGCCGCATCGCACAATTAAAAATCGCCTCAAGTGTGTCAATCAAAACGTTAGATTGGCGTCACGTCAGAGGGCCGTAAATCTCCACACTGCCCTCAAATTTCTTTCAGCCCGCTATTGCATCACATATAAACAGCTCCAGAAACCACTCAGGATTGCAGTATGATATCTGTGTAAGTTGGTGGTTTGCTTGGGCTGTATGAATCGCCTTTCACTTTACCGCATTTTCTCGGGCAGTCCCGGGAGTTACAACACCCTTGGTTTTCTTGCACAGTCCTCGCAAGCTCGGGCTGTATTAAAGACCGCAGACACCTGGTACTGCCTTCAAATTTCGTTAATAAATGTAATTACAAAAAAGATCAAATTAAATGTATCAAACCACCAAATTGCCCTTATTTCTTTGCCAGTTTTTCGTGCATTAGAATATCGTAAAATCAAGGCAAGATTAAGAGAATAACTGTTAGTATTGCCAAAAATGGGTTGATCTCTGACATAACCTTACACAAAGAAATCTTGATCATTAGTGTCTGTATTTCAAGTCTGTAATTGGGAAAGGGTAAGACGGCATATAATTTCTGTTCCTCTATGCCATACCTAAAAATGCAACTTTAGAAATCTAGTTTACAAACTACAGCAAAAAACCCACATAAAAGACCCAATCATGTGAGAACCAAATACCTAAAATTAGCAAAATACTGCTTAGACTCGATCGGGAGACCGGCCAGAGTAAATTCACACTTATAACAATGTATTGGATTAACGTGCTGCGATATCACCCAGTGTTTAGAGCATTTTGGTTGGTTTTTATGTGGGTTTTTTCTGTAATGTATGTGCAAAACAAGACGATTTTACTCTACGTACATGTTCAAAAACTACTGATGTTCTAGGGTAAGATAGAATGGCTCAAAGAGAAGGACAAGTTAAAAGTTTGAATGCATCATTGAAATACCAGATATGTACCGGGCGTACATCATTTCCTCCAGTGAGAAGGCGATACCAGAGAAATAAATGACGACTTGCGATGTAGCCTGCGTGCAGACGCGACTGGTTTTTTACAAGATTTGAAATTGAGTTGCATGGAAAATTGAAAATTCTCTTCAATTTTTGTAAAAACCAGTAGAGTCTGGGAGATTTCAATTTCCATGCAACTCAATTTCAATTTTTGTAAAAACCAGTCGAGTCTGCACGCAGGCTACTTGCGGAGATGCACGTTGTGAAAGAAAATAAAAAATTTGGTCATGACTTCCAGGCAGTATTTCTCGTTTACGGTTCTGCTAACTTGATATGGATGAAACTAATATTTATTAAGATTTAGCAGGAACTGGGGGAATCCTTTTATCAACACATAAGCAGACCTATTTCTAGAACACAGATATTTCAAGTATGGTTTCAGAGATTTTCATATCTTCTTTTAACTTTCTTGGGAATTTTGATTTGAAATGTGCAGACCCCTGGCTAAACAGTAACAGTCTGTTCCCTACTTGGCTCAGCGTACAAACGAATACTCATACATCCTATTAAGAAATCCGCTCTTTTTCTATAATTCAGCTATTTATCGATCTTTATATTCTCTAGCAACCCTTTTAGTAATACGTCCACAGAAAAGCCCCCCGACGAAAATAACAGCAAGAATACATAAAGTCACCGTGTATATATATTGGCGTCTAGGTGATGCATGCACTTGGTCCATGATGTCACTCAAACTCTGGAAATGGGTAGTCTAAAAATAAGAATAGTACACAATGATTAATTCAACGAAGGGGCACTTTCTGGGGAATGGATTTCTGGATTGGAAAAGGAGTATGTCTTCGCGCAACGCTATTGTTTGTAGTACAAGACGAGTCGGAACCCAGATTTATAATGAAAAAAATTCATCACACGCTGAGATTGCAGGTAAAATTATGCAGTCTAGGTTACCAGAAGAAAAATTACAACAACTGCCACCTTAATACTAAATACCAACGATACACAAATTTGAAAACTTTTGAAGCGCATGTCTTCTTCAATATACACAAACATCTTTTATCGTAATCCTCGATAGCTGAATTAAATTTTGTATTGTCTGCCGGGTGCGCCAAAAAAAAAACTATCCGCCTTTGACAGGCCACGATAATCGTACACTAGACCGATTTTGAAGATTTCTGTCTTTTTCTGTAGCTAAAATCCTGAATTTTCTTTTAAATTTTTTAGTTATCTGTTCTCGAGTTATAAACGAGTTTCTTAAAATTGTTGGTCTCGAAAACACTGAAAACGATCAAACAACGTCAACCAAATTTTCTAAAGACTCGACATGAATGGAAAAAGACAAAACTTTTTTGCTGTGATTTGTGGATTCAGAAATCGATTAGTTATAATCTGCTGCACGAGCGTTATTTCAGTGTTGGGATAAACGTAACATTACTTTTACTGATACAAAGAAATGTCATTCCTTTTGTAATATGCTTGAATTTATACTTTGGTGCAGGTACTGTGTCAATGGGGCTAAAAAGAAAAACAATGAAGCGTCATGACGTATTTGTATTATTGAGAGGTCAAGGAAGCATTGAGTTTTGTTGAACATGTGATGCAGTAATTGCAACTACTCCAGAATTTCGCAACAGGCCGGTATTTCTCCCACTGTTGAAGTAACGCTCGTGCAGAAGTTTATAACTAATCGATTTCTAACTCCCCAAATGACCAACAACATTTTCTCTTTGTCCATTCATGTCGAGTCTTTAGAAAATTTGATCGACGTTTTTTGATCGTTTTCATTGTTTTCGAGACCGAAAGCTCAAGAAACAGATAGCTAAAAAATTACAAAAAGTTTAGAATCTAATTTAGGATCTTAGCAAAGATTAAGTCATAAATCTTCAAAATCGGTCCAGTGTACGATTAATCGTGGCATGTCAAAAATGGAGTTTTCTTTTGTGCACCGGTACAGTAATTGACAAGACAGTTGTAGAATTATTGATTACCAAACATCAAATTTCCTTCACGGCTACACCAAAAGATGTCATTATTGAGAGGCTAAAGATGGTAGGAAATGTTAAAGGATAGTTGATACTCCCAGAAAACACTCCCGCTGATTTTCACTTAAAAGAAACCTAGAGAAGACTTTCTCAAGGAATCACCATGTTGCTGTGCTTCCTTTAGATAGGTGGGAAATGCCCCCGTTATGAAGTTTTGAAAATAGACCTTCACAATCGGACATGGAAATGGATTTTGTCAAGTCATCTTCTACGTAAATTTACTGGAAATGTTGGGGGCCTAAAATATTCAGGGCAGCTGAACAGACTGTTACTTCCAATTAAAGCAGTCCTTTATTACTTTACTGAAAATGCTAAGGGGCCCCTAGGAGTTGATCTAACCCCGACCACCGTCCGTTACACCATTGTACCTTGGATTCATTTAGGTTGTGTGTCATGCAGGGCCAATTCTTAGGAGCTGCTTTAAGTATCCTATCAAAAGCAAAGCACCATGAAATAATATTTTTTGCTGCCACCCCTTTCGGAGCCCCTTTCGTCTAGCCCTTAGTTCTAAAGTACAGGTAACTTCAGTCCGTTACAACACCCCAAAGGGGGACGACTTTTCACTTATCTGAAGGTATAATAGCCCCCTGTCCAATTTTAAAGGTATGCTTAACACATCATTGATAAAAAAAATAATCAAAATTTCTTACCACGTCAACGGCACTCCATAATTCCATTCTCTTCCGAAGTAACTTTCTGCATCCTTTCACCAGTTTTAGATTTTTTGAACTGTATACTTCCAGTAAGCACTCGATAACTGCAAAAACAATAAGTGTGACCAGGTAATTGGGACAAAACATTTCGGATACAATTTTGTCTAAAAGTTTTACCGTCCGAAACTTGAAGATTTTAATGCAAGTCCAAAACATCCGATTAATGCCATTGATTTGACAATAGTCCCGGTAGGTATCTTTTTTAAGTTTGAGTTATTAGCATTGGAAAACATCCAAGTAAGTCGGTTCATGTTCGTTCATGTATTATGCAGAACTTGAAGGCGCACGCAGATGGGTCACAAGCAAAATCCGAATTTACATTATTCGAATTAGATTAGTTTCTTTTTATTTATCATTTACAATTAAATGTAATTCAATTGGCTACAGCATTTCGAAGCAAAGTTGTGGTGGAAGTGGTGATCAAGATGACAGTGAACAAGACGCAACAGAGACAATAAAAATCCACCAGTCATCATAGAAACTTTATTGAACTCTTCTATCATTCAACTGAACCATATGGCAAGTAAGGCAGTTTTCTGCACTGCTCGTTGCTTTGACAACATGGCTCTAGGCCCATTACGAACGTGAGCAAAAAAGAGCGGGAAAATATGTTGACAATTAATCACGTGATCCATCCGTGTGCTTCTTTAATCTTATGAAAGCTTTCCAAATTCTCTAGCCTCAAAAAGTGGAAATATAGAGAATACACACCTTTGCCTTCTTTGGTCAAAGTATGATCACAGAATTTTTGAACATCAACATTACAAGTTTGGGATAAATGAGGGTCAGCATGCACATCTACCATTGCTTCTCCGACAAGCCGTTTTACTTCCTAAAATAAAGACAACGCAAATAATTCTCATGATCTCAAGAAGAAACAAAACGATCTAAAGTTTGTTTCATAGTCCTGGCACTTGGAAATATTTTCACGAAAACTACAGAATGATTCAGTAAAATGAGGGGCGTTTAACAAGCAATATTTTGGCGAAAAATAACTCAAATTGTGTTTGCTGAAGTTTATAATACAGAAGAAAGTTTGTTAAAATCGGTCATTTCTTTCCATATTTAGTTGCAATTTTGCGATTTAGCTATTCTGGTGAAAGCATGGTTTTTCTACCGGGTGTTCAAAAAAAGTACTCCTGTTTGAAAAATCACCAAAATTTGACTCCATTGCCCATTTCAAAATTTATTTTTTTACAAGTAGATCAAATACTAAATTACTTTTCCAGGTATAGCTGATCTTGTGGTTGGTTTTAAAATTAGCAAATTTAGCTCTTTTTAGGGCTGGCTTGTTTTGAGGCATACAGCAAAAAACACTGATGATTACCAGATTATTTCTTTTTTGTATATTAAGCTTCTAGTTTGGTCATAAATGTCACAAAAAACGGAAACGATCACTGGAGACTTGAAGGATAATGAAAAATCTCAAGATAATGGCTCTTGGGCGAGATTTATGATGTTGCTTAAGGAGTATAGCTCAGAAAAAGGTTTTTCAACCTGTCATTTTACACCCTTTAAGTAATGAAAACAATAATTTTATCCGTTTTAAATATATTTGGATCATTGATAAAAGAGATGGAAAAGAAATTTCATGATCAGTTTGACGATCGAGTTTTGGTGATTTTCTAAACGAGAGCACTTTTTTGGGACACCCGTTAGGAACGTTGTGCTTCTAAACAACTGTAAAATTCGGTAAGGAGGGGGGGGGTTCAGAAATGAGCCCTTGCTGTTTACATCACACAATGTATAAACAAAAAATTACCTCTTTGCAAGCTTTGGACTTAAAATTGGAGTAGTTTTCCTTCAAGCAATCAGTCATTTTACCATGGCCCTTTTCCTGCATTTCCTGGCTGCAAAATTTTTTCATCTACGAGGCAATTTGTTGCAAATTGAAAACAAACAAAAAAGGACTGACATACGATTTACATACAAACGAAATATTTCGGCATAAATCCATTTAGGATGAAAAGCTTGTCCGAAAATGTTAAAGGCCGAAATTCTTAAAGCTATAAAAACGCTTGACATTCAAATTTGTGCCAACTAACGTAACATTGTTTTCTTTCCATCCTTACCCACTTCTTAGCGACGGGACAGCTGCACTCTCCGTCGCAGAGGCTGTTGTTTGCAAACGAGCAGAACGTGAAGCTCCGAAGGAGCAAAGAGCGCGCAGCACGATGGCCTCTCTGCTCTCTGGCCCACTCTCCGTCGCAGAGGCTGCCTTCGGCGCGGATCATTTCATCCGTCCTCCGGTAATACAGCCTCTGCGAAGGAGAGTGGGACAGCTGTGACAGTTTCCTTTGTCAAGCTAATATTGTGTCATGACTTTTCAATGAGTTGCTGACATGGTGACTCTACGCAGCTGAAAATCAGTCAGCCTTTCATGGTGACAACATAAGATAAACATAAAGGGTGGACGGAAGATTCTGACCCCTATCCTTGGCCAACGTAGTGGTGGGAAGAAGTACAACAAAATACAGGATATCACATCAATCCATTCTACCGGGTGTCCCAAATAAAAGGTATCAGACTTTATCAAGGCTAGCGATGCCAATTTTGCTCAAATCAATTCGCAATAACTTTAAAGCTAATCCTGAAAAGTTAACTTCAACATAGGTACCTCGTTTATTGACATTGGTGCTTCCAAAGTTGAAATAATATTTTTGAAAATTCAAAATTGACTCCACCTCCAAAACAGAGCTGTGTCCTTTTGCCCTAAGCAAATTCCTGAACAACAGCGAAATTAAGAATCAAAATTAAATTAAAATTAAGAACTGCATAATAGGTGAGTTCTAGCAAATACCGTGTAATATAATCTAATTTTTGTTCAAATTTTATCAAGGCTATTATTGATTTAGCCTATTGCTTCAAGAATTTGCATAGACCAAAGCGGCAAAGCTCTTCTGGTTTGGAGGTGAAGGCAACTTTAAGCTTTCAAGATCAATATTTCAACTTGGAAGCACAAATATCACTCAGCAAGGTATCTATGTTCAAGTTAACTTTTCAGGATGAGTTTAAAACTTATTGCGAATTGATTGGAGCTAATTGGCATTGCTAGCCCTGATCAAATCTGTTACCTTTTATATGGAACACCCGGTATATTTAATTTCATGTCTATTTAGGTCAATGTTTATTAATATTATTATTATTATTATTAATTCTTTCATTTAAAGTGGCTAAGTAATTATAGCTATAATGGCTAATTAAGGCCAACTATTTACAAAAATACATACTATGCTGTAAGAAAAATATAATTTACAATAAAAAACCTAAACCAGGATAAAAAGTTTTGCATAATCTGCAGTTGCAGGCTTGGAATTTATGGGCTTTAATAAGTCTTTTGAATATCTGAAGTGAGTCTGCATTTTTCAGTTCTGGTGGTAGTGTCTCCATACTTTTTTCCCTATAAATCTGACCGTATCGATTCCAAGGCAGGTTGTTTTTGCCTTCGGTAGTTGTAGTTTATCAGAACACCTTAGATTGTAAGGCAGCTCTTTTTCTTCGAAAATTGTCTTCATGAAGCTAGGATTTAGATTAGAATTTGTTTTGTAGATCTCCACCATCAGCAACTGCAGGTTCCTCTGATGAACGGTTACCGACTTATCCATTTCCAATAAGTTTTCAAAACTAGAAACATTGTCCTTGCATGCGATTCTTAAGGCCCTTTCATGTATTATATTTATTTTATTATTCAATTTTCTATCGTGAAACATCCAAATCAGCGAGCAATAGCTAAATTGGGACATAACGAATGTCTTCATCAACAGTTTTAGCTTCTCGGGCTCCATGAAAACCGAAATACGAGTAAGAGCATGAAGCTTCTGACTAGCTTTTTTACAGAGCGTTTGGACATGTTTTTTGAAACTTAATTTCTTATCAAGATTGATGCCCAGTAGCTTCTCTTCATCACTTTCTTCTATCTGGGCTTCTCCAATGTGTATATTAACTCTTTCTTTGTTAGCCCCAAACAAAATGAGGTGACATTTATCTTCATTTCATTTCATGCAGTTTTCTGGAAACCATGCTGTTAGTTGGTTTGCATCTTGCTCTAGTCTTTTTATCACATGTTTTACCTCAGAATCGCATGAGAACATGGTAGTATCATCTGCGTAGTTACATATTTCGGTTTCATTTATTAGAAGAAATATATCATTAACATAGATATTAAAAAGAAGGGGCCCTAACACCGAAACTTGCGGCATACCTAAGTTAGTCTCTTTCCACGTGCTGAAGGTACCATTAATTTGGACCCTTTGTCTTCTGTTCGAAAGATAGCTGTGAATAAGCGTGAGGGCACTTCTACTAAAACCATAATGTTGTCCACACAATACCAAATTTTGACATTTCTTCTATTTTTAAGGCAAAATATTTCCTACATATAACTCATTTTAGTTTTTAGACACTTCATAGTTTTGATGATGTTCCTTCCAATCCATTCAATCCAAATGAAGATGCAATAACCATCCACATTACTTTCTTTAAGATTTGCAGCCTATGTACTGACTTTACATTAAAGACCCTCTGCTAACATGCAGGCTTTGCACGCTTTCTTTGCTGTGTGCAAGATAAACAACTTTCCAAACAAATTTGTTTTCTCTCGGCAACAACAAAAAACGGCACATGCAAGGTATGTTTATTGCAAAGGCCCCTTTTAAAATTCGAGAAAGGGAAATATCAAGCTTCGAACTCTATGGCTTTGTCTGCGTTAAAGACCAATTGTCAACCACGATCCTTTGTGCGCCGAATGAAAAGCAAGGAAAAGAGAACCTAGGCCAGAAACAACTTTATCTGAAAGTCGACTTTGGCGCCAAAGAAGGATCATGCTTAGCAGCGGCTCCTTAAGGCCAGTTTCCAGTCAGTGAAATTTTCCGAGCGGGCGGAAATTCTTTTGTTTACGACAGAAAATGTCGCTTTGCAATTGAATAGAAATTTAAGGTTGAATGACTTCTGATTGTGTAAATTCCGCCCGCTCGGAAAATTCCACTGACTGGAAATCGGCCTTTACGCGTTGTGAAAACGTTATTCCTTCCACCTGCTACTTAAGACCACATTAGTCGAGGAACAACACAGAAACTAGGCTCTCTTTACCTAGAGGACTGTATCATTCGTACTTTCAACAAATCCAATCTCATACAAAACATATCACTGCTCACGGCTGAGATAGCTCGAACAGAGATACAGTAAACAACTGCACGCCCCTAAATGCGTGGTCATGCCAAAAACGCACACGCAAACGGTCGCATGCGTCACAAACTAAGCTAATCAACATTTATGTTTGTACCAATTTGTCATTACCAATTTGACGCATATCCCCATAAAATCTTTTAAACTACAACGCGCCTCCACAGGCGTGTTCAAATTTTAAAATGTTCAACTATAAGAATTCAAACTTACTTCATCAGCACATGCTTCTTCAAGAACGGGATCAAGTCGATAATCCAAAGCAGCTTCTTCTATTCTCATTCGAACGAAATTCAAACAGTCATCTGATAATTTTTCAGCCTATGGAAGAAAATCAATTCTAGTACTTCTCAAATTGAAGTCGAAATCTGATTACTAGCACGCTTGGGGATGGGCAAACGACTTTAAAAGGTGAGTAAACAGAAAATGACCCCAGGAGTGGAAAAAACAGCGGACCACGGCATCAATGGCCTCAGAAATTTTTCAGGTCTCCAGAAAGAAAGACAAGAGGGGCAAAAAGAAGAAAGGAAAAGGAATAAAGGAAGACAAGAGGGGCGAAAAGAAGAAAGGAAAAGGGATAAAGGAAGAAAGACAAGAGGGGCGAAAAGAAGAAAGGAAAAGGGATAAAGGAAGAAAGGCAACAAAGAAATTGAAAATTGAATGTTGAGTCAAAATCCAAAATTTTCTCTTTGCATTTCAAACGAAGTCATTTGACAATTTTATGGATGTTGTTCAATCAATTTAAGCTGTTTCCAGGCAAACGAATTTTCAAGACAATGTATATAACTTGGGAAATAGCCAGCCGAAAAATCAACAAAATTCGCCAATTATCATTTACGATTGTGACTAAAGGTTAAAAATCAATCTTCAAAATCTGTCCAATGCATTTCATATCATGACTTGTCAAACAATAGATCTGGGTCTCACAGAAATGTTTGTCCAAGACATTTTTTGGTCCCAAAATCAAAATATATTGTCCACCCCTGACTCTCCTCCCCCTTGCAAGGCTACTGTCCACTGAGCAATGTAATGCCAATAATTTACCTGGCTGAAATCGGCCAGTCTGGGGAATCTTCTCGAGAAACAGCCTCCAAAAAACGGCCTCAAATCACGATCAAATTTCAAAATTTCTGCTTTTCAGCGATTAATTAGATATGGCTACGGGAGAATGAAAATGTGATCCATACGAGCAACAAATGTACCGGGTGTCCTAAAAGTACCCCTACTTGAAACATCACTAACACTTGATTGCAAGGCCGATCTTCTGGCAAGTAGATCAAAGACCAAATTATTTTCCATGATATAGTTGATCTTGTAATTGGTTTAAAAATGAGCAATTTTAGCTCTTTTAGGCCTGCTTGGTTTTGAATAATAATTACAAAAACCCTTATGAGTACCAGATCGATTACTTTGTGTATATTAAGCTTTAAATTTGGTCGTAAATGACAGAAAGAAACGCACACTATCATTAGAGACATCAAGGATAATAACAACTCACAAAATTTAATCTGTTAGGCAAGATTGACTATGTTGCTTGAAAAACATAAAAAAAATATAAAATATATGTTGAAAAATATAAAATATATATGTTGAAAAATATAAATATATCTGAATATGAAAAATATGAATATGAAAATATGAAAAATATGCATTTGAAAGATCGTCACATAAATGGGCTATTTCAACCAGCATGCTTGGCGCGTGTCATCACTTTATTTTCGTCATTTATAGTGGCAACAACGAGATAATACGCGCCAAGCATGCTGGTTGAAACAGCCCCTTTAAGTAAGTTTTCAATCGACTTTCAAGGGAATCGCACCAAACCTTCATTTATTTACAAAGGAATTCCAATATACATAGGCATTTATGAAAAGCTGCAGAAGATGGCAGTACGGGATGATTTACTAAGAAGTCCAAATGTTTAGGAATTGTAACAGCAAACAAATTTGCTGCGAACGTTATCAAGCAAGATTCTTTAATTAGCTTAAGGATAAAATCATGTTATGTAAAGTGTTTGTTCCTTTCACAAAAGGGTCCTCTTAGATATTTTGCACTTTCCAGATTACAAATTTTGCTAAATGTTAGATAACTTTAAAAAATCGGCTGAATTTTCCATTTGAGAGAACGATTAAATTGATTCTCCGAGTTACACTCCCATTTCTTTTAAATGATCGCAAATAAGTAGCTTTTCTCTCAAAAAACCAACACAAAAATGACAATTTGAGGAATTCAAAGTATCTGAGGTGGCTCTTGTTTGAAGGCAACCAAAATTTCACAAAAAATACCTCAGCCGTTTAGCTGTTAAATGAAATCTTTTCCAGAAAAATAAGACAACTGATTTTTATGCTATAATTGCACAATTCGAGAAACTCTTTCATCAGTCATGCGGTAGGATTTGTAAAGGTCACTTTGTAAAGGTTGCCTCCTTCCATATGCGGACTTTCCATATATGGACGGACTTTCCTCGGGTCGAAGGAATTGCTTGTTCCTTTAATCAGCGGGAAATTTAGTCAATCGACGGAACGATGGCCCAAAAACCCCTTTCAGGGGAGGCGGGCGCAAATGCTCTTCGAAAATGGACCCAGCATCAAATTTCAGTGGCGGTTTTATTTTTCCGTTTAATTTCATTGTTGCGTACCCCAAACAGTAGCTATTTTCGTTTCCAGTAGTAATGAATGTTTGGTCAAAATCAGTCTTTCCAAATTAAACATCGAGCGCTTTACCACTCGATGTATAAAATTCTTTAGATCGGGCCTTTAGAACAGACCATGCGTGCACATTATTTCTTAGATCTAAGGAGATTCCGTCGATCTAAGGAAGTCCATAAGTCGAAGGACGCGACGCGGTCTTTGCTGTCTAAGCAATGTGTTACTAAAGCAGCTGCAAACATTTACCTCAATTTGCTTTTTAAGGCATGCCATAACCGCTCCTCTGTTATCTTTTTCTGCTATTGTTTTACAAAATTTGTTTACATCTGCTAAACAAAATTCAGCGATGTCTGGATCAAGTCGGAAATCTAAGAACCAAATAAAAAGACTCTTTAATTCATAAACATACCGGGTGACCAAAGAAAAGAAGCGAGAAGAATTATTGCACGTAATAGACTAATTGACCGAAATCAATGATTTAAACGTTGTTTGGTAGCTAATGGCTTGGCTACATCCCTACTATCTTTTGCATTTTTATCGACATCGCAAATGAGGCAAAATCAGGATTTAGTTAAACTAGGCAGATCTAAACCCCATCGAAAGTCACCAAAAACGTGAGATAGATTTGATCAGTGCAAAACAACGAGGAACGAGTTTAATATTTGCTTGGCAATAGGGATGTCAAAACGAAACCTCAGTGCATGCAACCAATTCACAATAACGAAAATAAGTTTTATCATTTCTAAGGTACGGAAAATTCTAATAACACAAGGGAATTGTCTGGATGAATCCAATCTGAGTTGCATATTCCCAGGGTGGTACGCTCATCGTGTCGTTGCTATGCAGCGGATCGAAAGCGATCTACTGTTTTTGATGAATTTCGACGGGTTTTAGAACTGCCTGCCTGTCTTCATTAAATCCTTATTTTGCCAGTTTATGATCTCGATAAAATTGCAAAAAATAGTAGAGATGTAGCCTAGCCATTTACCTACCAAATAACGTTTGAATCACTCATTTCTGTTTATCAATCTGATTTGTGTCACGGATCTTCTCGGTTCACTTTTATTTGGGTCACCCGGTAGAAGTACGGATAATTCATTCGTACAAATACAAAACGTGCAGGGATATCTTCCATAATGTCAAAACAGAAACGATAATCCAAGGGAAAATGGAATGACAGACATGGGTCTAATAATGAAATAGATTGGTATACGAGAATAGAAGAAGCAAATATTCAACAAGGCATACTGTAAAATCTCAGCACTTAGAGAACTATTTTGTAATCAGACTCAGTGCAGGGGCGGCGCCAGGGGGTGGACTGGGGTGGGCATGTCCACCACATTTTCCTAGGGTTAGTATTTGTTTTTCACTAAAAATGATGTAAAAAGTTAGGTATACCTTCTAGCGGTAAATTCTATCCTGTTTTTTCTAGCTGTACAAAATTCTATTCTATCCTGTATTCTTTCTAGCCGTAAATTCTACTCTATTCCGCCCCCCCCCCTTTTTTAGGGCTGGCACCGCCCCTGACTCAGTGTGCAAAGTCTAACTGGTTTCCTAACTTTGCTCTTAACTTGCTTGTAACTTGTCTACCTTGCTGTCTAAATTTACATGAAGTTCAGTAAATAGATGTAAAGAAAATTTTACCTTTGGAACCTTCTTTTTGCCTTTCAAAAACAATATCTCTGCAACTGAAAGAGAGATTACAGCGTTTATTCATGGGTGGTTAGACACTGCATGTGTGCTTCTATAGAGTAGCGCTGCAACTAATATGCTTCGGCGGAGGAAAAAATTTATCCATATAGTTCTGCGGAGGAGGTAGCGTAACAACAGAGCCTCCTTAACAACAGAACTTTCAAAATGGCGGCTGACACAAGGATAGGAAACTGAAAAATACATTATTATACTGATTATACAGAAGGAAGTCACTCTTATCATGAAGGCGATGTAAGTACGACTGCGGTGTCTAACTACCCATGGTTTATCCTATAAAAAACTAAAATAAACCACAGCATTTCTTTAGATACAAAGAGCACGCAAAAACAAATTTACGGGAAGAGAGAAATTTTCTTGAGATAAGAACTCATCTAGATATCCACCATCGAATCTTTTATAAACAAACTGTGAGAGTAGATGCAGTGGGGGAAAATGGGTCAAAGTGGGGGAAATGAGTAACTTGATCTTTGTCTCTAAAACTGAGGCAAAGCGTCCTTGGGTGAAGTCTTACTTCAATCAATAAAATTGTCTTAGTTCATAATAGAAATGGATTTACTTCAACTAACGAACAACAACAGCGAAATCAATGAATCTGACATTGACGAATTTTGCCCCACCTTAGCCTACCCTATTACATGCAAGGGATGCAGTTCTCATCTGTATATTGCCCCTCTGCTAGTTGGCATTTGCCTAAAGCCGAAAATTTTAAAAATTTGAACGACCATTCCATTTTTTTTACACTAACTTTCAACAACAGTTTTCATGCAAAATCGAGCACAGTGTGACTACAGCATGACTAATTTTATCTCATGCCGACGTTGAATTATAAAAAATTTATGTTTCTTTGAATTTAATGGATAAATTCATACATTCATGAAATGTAGATTATTTCTAGCTTGGTAGGAACATTAGTAGGTTGAAGCATAAGCTTCAAATCTTTGAAATTAATTGCTTGTATATGGTTATTAATTACATTGTTTTTCCGTTGTATAAAAAGGATTCATAATGTGAAGCTTCCAAGAAAATTAGAGCCATCATAATTTCTAAATTGATGGAGGAAAACCAGTAGAATTTTCAAGAAAACCTAAGTTCATGTAGGTCTACAATTTGTTGGCAAGCACGTCTGCAAAACAAGCACAAGTCTGTCGCTTTTCTGGTTTACGATGTAGCAATTTGATGCCGTCAAAACTGCAAAACTAGCAGAAATACAAAACTGGTATAATTTGAAAATAATCAAGATACATAAAATGGTTACGGTAGAATTAAAGAGAAGTATCGAAAGTCCTTTCAAGTCATTCAATGCAAAGAGAGATGTAACAATCATATGCACGATCTTCCTTAAAGACTTGAAGCCTATGTTGTAGGTTGAAATACTGGGTGAATCAAACCAGTTAAAATGTTTGCAAGCCTGTAGTTTGCTAGCTACTCATCAGATTCCTTACAACTGATTATCATTATGTGGATAACATGTCATCTTAAATTTAGTTTGATAATATCGGTGTTATTTTTCTCGATTTACAAGTGATTTTATAAAAAAGTTTGATATCAGAATCGTCACNTAAATTGATGGAGGAAAACCAGTAGAATTTTCAAGAAAACCTAAGTTCATGTAGGTCTACAATTTGTTGGCAAGCACGTCTGCAAAACAAGCACAAGTCTGTCGCTTTTCTGGTTTACGATGTAGCAATTTGATGCCGTCAAAACTGCAAAACTAGCAGAAATACAAAACTGGTATAATTTGAAAATAATCAAGATACATAAAATGGTTACGGTAGAATTAAAGAGAAGTATCGAAAGTCCTTTCAAGTCATTCAATGCAAAGAGAGATGTAACAATCATATGCACGATCTTCCTTAAAGACTTGAAGCCTATGTTGTAGGTTGAAATACTGGGTGAATCAAACCAGTTAAAATGTTTGCAAGCCTGTAGTTTGCTAGCTACTCATCAGATTCCTTACAACTGATTATCATTATGTGGATAACATGTCATCTTAAATTTAGTTTGATAATATCGGTGTTATTTTTCTCGATTTACAAGTGATTTTATAAAAAAGTTTGATATCAGAATCGTTCACGTTCAAAACAGGCCTAAACTTCAGGATCAAGTTTCCAACATTTAAGCTCCTCCAAAGCGATGAAAATGAAACTTAATTGGGCTATCTTATTGCCTAGGCAATCCGTTATGCGGATACAGGGCCAGTCCTACTATTGGCAATCCGTTATGCGGATACAGGGCCAGTCCTACTATTGGCAATCCGTTATGCGGATACAGGGCCAGTCCTACTATTCTTTACACTTGAGAATTTCATTAGCTGTTTTTCAGATAGTTTTCCGCATCGTCATGATGAATTGTTAGCAAATTTGATCAAGAATGTTAGGCCTTTTTTGAAGGAGTCTGATTAAAGAATTTCATAAAATCGCTCATAACTGGGGAACAATAACTAAATTTGTTATCTAAGCTCACATGTAACCTACACAATAGTAATCAGTTTTAAGGAATCTGATGAGTAGCTAGCAAAATATAGGCTCGCAAACGTTTGAACTTTTTTTATTCACTACACGCATTTGTTTTTTATACGAAACCGCTTATAAGAAACCCAACTCTCAGATCGCCAAAAAGTTAAGAAACTCCAGTACTGGGAAAATATAACTTAATAAACTATTTATTTTAATAAAGGAAATTCTTAGCATATTTTACTTTATTCTTTTCTTGTTTCCTGTATCATATTACTCAGAAGGTACTTGGGTAATGTCTAAACATTGGAGAGGCTTCAAAAAGTTTGTTTCGAAATGTTCACGAGGGCACATATAGTAAAAATGAAGATTGTTGTGGAACCTTTAAGAAACTTGTAAGAAACTCTGAGTACTGAAAATCTGATAATTTTAAGAAACTTTCAGAACTGGCTTAAATTCTTAGTTTCTTANCAGTTAAAATTTTTGCAAGCCTGTAGTTTGCTAGCTACTCATCAGATTCCTTACAACTGATTATCATTATGTGGATAACATGTCATCTTAGATAATAAAATTTAGTTTGATAATATCGGTGTTATGTTTCTCGATTTACAAGTGATTTTATAAAAAAGTTTGATATCAGAAAAGTTTGATATCAGAAAAGTTTGTTTCGAAATGTTCACGAGGGCACATATAGTAAAAATGAAGATTGTTGTGGAACCTTTAAGAAACTTGTAAGAAACTCTGAGTACTGAAAATCTGATAATTTTAAGAAACTTTCAGTACTGGCTTAAATTCTTAGTTTCTTATAAAAAATACGTGTATATGAAAAGAAGTGCGAACTTACTGCGTAGTCATCTCAACATCATTAGTATGTTCTCGTAAACAACTGAGGAACTTCTTCGGGTGCTGGTCCATGCAAAATTTCTGTCAGACAAACAGTATTTTAGTAATTGACTGTATGACGTAGGAAGATGCTTGCTATTAAGGTTTACCAAGCGAATATACGAATTTACAAATGAGTTGATTATAGCAAGGCGATTTCATATAAATAAACTGAAGGGCGATGCTATAAAAGTTCTTGAGAAAGTGATTGGCATAATAATTTGCCAATAAATTCTACCTTAAAGCTCTCAGAATCACATCCAAAGCCGCAGTGTTATTGGATTGGTGAACACATCAAAGTTCGAAATCTGATGTAGCAGGTATCGATAAAACTGTACCTTGATCATTGGTTTGCAGACATGTGTCAGCTCATAATCTAATGATGGATCTTCCACCTCTTCTAACTGTAAGGAAAAAGAAATTTAAAATACTGGAGAGATTGGGGGAGTGAGTTTGCCTGTTGGCAGCTATTATATAAACTTAACGTACAGCAAAAGCTCTACTTAGCCAAACCTCTCCACTAAGCCCCCCTTTCTAATAATCCCCTCCCTTAAGCAAAAATTTTACATAAGCCCCCTGCCTGGCCTGGTATCCAAACAAGAGGCTACCAAAGTTTTCCATTTATTTAGCAAAACAAGTTGGATGCGAATTTGATATTGTTTTGGATAAAAACTGCATTGAATTTGTGTAATTGACTCACAAAAGTTTATGTTGATTTCGAAAAATATGAGGTAAAAGACCCAAAAAAATATCATTGTCATTTGACTTTATAAGAAAGCTCCCATCCTCTCTACTAAGCCCGCCTCTGTAGTCTCCGAAATTAAATAAGCTCCGGGGGGGACTTGATATAGCTTTTACGGCATGTTAAGTGCACGGCAGTTCTCTGAAAATTTTAGCCGGCGTCCTGAATGTAAGGTGATCTCCGATATTCATGACTGGATAATAGTCGTATCCTAAAAATAACATAAAATAAAATATGTGGTAGGTAATGAAAATGATACATGGAGTGAGGAAATAAAGAGAACTTCTTTAAACCTGAAACTCGTAGTAGAACATTGATTACAGTAGGGAAAGGCTGATAGGAGGCAATAGATAGATCATGATTCGAAATAGTCTGTGTTTAAGTTCCATTAAACAAAGATACTTCGCAGGATAACAAGTTGTGGTCGAAGAATTATCAAGAATTAGACTCACTTCTACTTTAAACAGCTCTTTATAGCAATCTTTAGATAACTTGTTTTCGTTCTGTCGCAAGCATTCTTCAGCCTGAGAATAAAAAGAGGAAACATATTTTATAAAAGAAACATCTAAAAATAAAAACATTTAAAACATCGACCGGGAGCGCCAAAAAGTTCCCATTTTAGACAGGCCACGATGAATCGCACACAAGGCAGATTTCAAAGATTGATGATGTTATCTGGCAATTTTTTTACTATATTTTGGTGGGCTGCTTTTGGTGGATTACAAGCGATTTCTTAACAATCATTGGCTTAGAAATGGCCTAAATCGATCGAAAAACATCGATGAAAATTCGTAAAGACTGAACTTGAAAGGACAATAAGAAAACTACGACTTTTTATCAACACAAAGACTTTATTGTAATTATGGAAAAGCGAAGATTTTGAAATGGCAAAGTTAATAACAGCTCGGAAAATTAATTCAGTTTTTCCGCATATAACTTTATGAGTCCTGGTTTGGGCGATGAGAGGGTGATACTTTAGATAGTAGTAGCGATAACTAGGATGAAAACTATAAGTCTAATAACGCATTATCAAAGGAACGGATGCCAGGTGCTCTAATTGGAAAGAAAATAGTATAATATTCAGCAGGGACATATTAGGTTTCTACGAAGTTCTTTACTTTGCAAATTTGATTGAAAATTGGATTGTACCGGGTGTCCCTAAAAAGTACTCCTGTTTAAAAAGTCACCAAAACTCGACTATCACATCTATAATAACATGTTCTTATTGATTTGTTCTGTCAATGACACACAAATATTGAAAGATGATAAAATGTCTACTTTCAGTACTTAAAGGACAATTCCGGGGTTGGTATAATTGATGATAAAATGAAAGATTATGCTGTTATGAATAGTGTATCGTACTTTTTCCCACTATNCTGTCAATGACACACAAATATTGAAAGATGATAAAATGTCTATAAGCCTCTGATTTACGTCAACAGAAAATACTGGTATCTGATAGGCTAGAATTTGACCGCAAGTTGCTTAAGCCACTTTTATATGCTTAAATTCCCTTTAAAGGTTAAAAAATTACACGTTGAAAAAATCTTATTTTGAGCTATACGTTCCAAGCAACATAGTCAATCTTGCCGAACAGCCAAAATTTATAGATTCTCTATTAGCCTTGAAGTCTCCAACGATAGTGTGCGCTTTTTCCTGTCATTTATGACCAAATTATAACCTTAATATACACACATAAATTGATTTGGTAATTATCAGTCCTGTTTCGCAGTATGCTCCAAAACCAGGCAGTCCTAAAAGAGCTAAATTTGCTAACTTTTAAAACCAATAACGAGGTCAGCTATACCTGGAAAAACAATTTGGCCTTTGATCTACTTGCCAAGAAAAGAAATTTGAAGATCGGTCTTGCAATCAAATTTTAGTGATATTTCAAACAGGAGTATTTCTTTTTAGGACACCCGGCATCTTTAAACTCGCCGTAGTGCAGTGTTTAAAACCTACCTTCGCTTGGCCCTGATGAATAAATTTTTTACACAATCTATCCACGTCTTCTGTGCATGCTTTGGAGAATTCTGGGTTTTGTATCATTATGTCTTCATGCTGAAATTTTTAATTGAATAACACTATAATCGTAAGGCAAGTGGGATATAAGGCAAAGCAAGGATATATTGGCTTCGTAACACTGACAGATCAAAGTCGAACACAGAATTAATTCGAATTAAAAAAACCCAGAAGGGGGTCGTTTAAATGTAAAGTCAGTTGGGTGGTGGATTACTCGAGGGAGGACTTATTCAACGGTGCGAGGGGTTTCTTCGATAGTCTACGGTACTAAAGTGCCTTTTATGGTACTAAAGTGTCTTTTATGGTAATATATTGACTTTTGGGAAAAGTTCCAGCAAAATTTTATCTAGCTTTAATGTAGTTCGAAAATCGACTCATCAGATTCAAAATTGCATCCATCTGTTGGACTAATAACCTTTCCATCTCCTGTTACAAATGACATTCGTTATCTCGAATTCTAGGCGGAAATTGAAATCTGTTCACAAAATCCCATGTTCGAGAAACCTTTCATCTTTCATAAAAAAAACCCTTACGATTGGAAATGAGATGCGTTCAAAAGAACGAATTTTCGAGATAACAGGCGAATGTAACCTGCATATCATAGAAAAAACATCACCACGAAAGACAATTAAGTGTCAGAAGAAGTTTCTTCTTCATGAAACAGCAAATTGTCAACCAATTTTCTTCCAAAATTTCAACTTGAAGGTGCCTAAAAGTGTTGGTTCTTTTATGCGGGTTTCTACTGTATTGGCAGGACAGAATCATTTCAAGTTTCTAAATGAGAATTACCTCTTCCACCAACTCTTCCCTTACTTGTTCTTGACATTCCAATGATATTAATGCACCTTGATTTTTTGTAATGCCCTCTTTGATTTTTAAGCTGAGGCACTTCACAGCATCAAGCCTATGAATGAAATAACAGTATAAAAACATTCAGTCAGTTACTGGTAAAAAAAAGCTTCATGAGCTCGATACCATAGTTTTCCAAAATGTTGAGATAAATAAGAATTTGCGCGTGTTGCCATTTATACGCAATGTGATGGGAGCAATTGGCCTGTCTAATTGTCCGCCAGTCAACATTTGGTCCCTATGCACGGGCTAGATTGGATAGTCCATATTCCTAACATTGAATGTAATGGCTGGAACCCTTGATATTACAGCCAAAGCTAAACAATCATCATAATTTCCCTTTCCATATTTTCTCAGTGGTAAGATTTAAGAAAGAGATTACAACTAACTTGGGAGTACGAAAAACCCCAAAGTGACGAAGAGCACTCAACTAACTGTTAGATCTTCACCTCTTGACTTGCAAAGTATTTTTACCCAGCTTTGTCAACAGCATCTATGATGCTCACCAGCTGTATCTTTTAATTGAGAAACAGAGGACGGTTCCCTGATATCAACAGCAATATCATTCCATGTTTACAGAGCTGAAAGCCTTTCTTGATTACTCCACATTTTAATTTCAACTTTAAATCCCTTTGACTTACTTGGTCTTAGAATCACTACAATGACTCTGAATATCCTTGAAGCAAGCTTTCTTCAACTTGTGAGCGAATCTGAGATCCTTCAATTCAAGCTGCAAATGAGAAGATGACTTACAATAACACTTGCAAGGGGGTATCGTAAGCAAGGAAAGTGATATGATTTCGGCAAAGGATCAGGATCTAGTAAAAACACTAGAAATATTGTAATGAATCACTAACGAAGTAATTTGCGACCACATGTATAGAATATAAAATATAACGTGTAGGCCAGAAAAAAGTAGCCCCAAACCTAAAAAGTTTCATTAAATGCAAGAGTTTCATTAAATTTAGATGGTACTAAGTACAACAAGAAATACACCTATTGAGCAAAAATCAGTTCATTCTCCACTGTACTTTTAAGGTTCTTATAATAGATTGTCGAGAAAACAAAACCACTAATCATTAAAAACATAAGTTGACCAAAGAAACAGTCCAATCAAAGACATTTTTTCTCTAGAACCTTTCACTGCATTACAGTAAGTCCCCGCATATAAGAAACTCGAAATTTTGAATTAGGCTGTCTAGTTTCTTATATGTAAGAAACAATTTTTAACAGAGGCTGGCAGATTTCTTATATGTTCAATAAGAAACTGTTTTTTCATATGGGACACTTTCCTCGGTCAATAACTATCTTAGAAAGGTCTAAAGAATGGAAGGTTCTCAAGATTTAAAGAATTATATAATCATTTCATGTGTAAAAATATCAAATATGGAAAACAGTTATAACTTTCCATAAAATGATGTTGCCTTTTTATCATTTATAAGAAACTGAACAAAAAACTCAGGCTGTCTAGTTTCTTATAAACGAGTAAATATTCCCTATGCTGGCAGGCTGCAGTTTCTTATATGTCCGTTGCTTATATGCGGGGACTTACTGTGTTACCACCTTCACTCGCATATTTTTTGTAAAAATAATCACTACATTAAAATATTCTACTGCAGAATGAGAGGCACTGAAAAACAATGATCGAAATATGCAAATTAGGAATACTTGCATTTTTACCATAATATTGTTACTTACGGATCATTTTATTGTACCCTACTAAAAAGTTACATTAAATTATTTTAGCATTGTGAAGATCATCTTAAAAATCCCTCTCGTTGCCAGGAGAAATTAGGAAAACTACTATTTGCATAGAAATTAGTCAATAGATTAAAAAAGGCGCTGGTGGGCTATTGTGGATGATTATTGGTTTTGCTACAGTGGTTTTAGTAATCATCTTTTTTCAAAACCTCATTTCTCTGTAAACACAGCTGATAATGAACTGATCTTTGCTCAATATGTGTATCTTATGTTGTACTTATTGCCATGAAATTTCATTAACCCTATTTGGACCGGGTTGAAATTTGAGCATTTTCGACCGGGGGGGCGTTTTTCGCCCCCCCCCCCTCTTTTTTTCCACAACTAGAAGAGATATAACAATGAAACTTATCCCAATTGTTCCTTGGACAATAAGCTTTACAAATGTAACAATAGAGTTTAATTAGTCACGTGGTTCGTCGCTAGGCAACCAAAAACAATAGGAAAATGACCAAAATTGAGCTACTGGCTTAAAAAGCAAAAATTGTCCAAATTAACATAAGATAACAGGCAGAATTGTAGCCAAAAGTAGCAATTAAGAGTAGAGGAAGATATTTACACCGAAATTTCTAAACTTAGATCGCAACTCTTGCTAATTAAGAGCAATTAGCAAGAGAATAGACTAATTGATATTTCTATTGTCATATATTTTCAATTTTTAGGCTTCTATATAGTGAAATTAGTTAGTACAAAGTACCCTAACACTGTTTTTTGCATGTTTTGAAATATATCACACTAATTTATTCAAACTATGACGTCATAAAGATAAATGACGTCATGAACATTAAAATTTGCTGATGTCAGCAAATATAAACAAACTATATATCAAATGAAAGTACTCTTAAAGACGAATCGAATGGTGTATATAACTTTATGATTTACATTAGTTGCGAGAAATTAGAGAGCTTTTTAAGATTTTCTTTGTGACCTGTCTCCAAATAAGGGCATCTGAAGGTCACATGGTGAAACAATGGACAATGAAATTTTTAAAATTTGGTAGCCAATAAAATTTTAGCAAAAGTCAAAAAGTTCCAGCTTCATATTTACACTAGCGGCAGAGATATTAGAGAATGTTTGGTAGGGGGGGCGAAAAACGCCCCCCCGGTCCAAATAGGGTTAAAATCCTGCATTCAGAAAGTTTGTCAGAAATTCTTTATTTCGGGGGTTACTCATTTTAGGCAACCCGTTATTTCTATTTTCTGACTTAGACAAGGAGATTACTTGATAGACGCATGACAGTGCCTAAAAGCCAGATTCGTTTTAATTTAATACTTACACGTAACAATTTGAGCAATTTGAAGCCTTTCCTATTCAACAGTTTCAAAACCGAAACAACTGACATCACAGTTCCTCCACAGCCATTCAAATGTGACACCAGTTTTGTTGGCACCCTGTATATACTACAGGGTGATAAAAAAAACGCAACCCACCTTTTCTCGAGATTCTTCAGAAAATAATGATACATCTGAAAGCATCTGAAAGCACAATCTATCTTCTTTCTGATGATATCTACGTTAATTGAATTATTCATCCCTTAATTGACGCTTTAGTAAGCGTGGCCTATTTTAGATGCAGGAAAATGGTAGGACATTTAGGTACATAGACGAAAACTCATCTTTGTGAGACCCTATTTTTCATTTTTAATTAATGCATCTCATGGGAGTAAATTTGTATGTTTCCTACCTAAGGGCATCACTTCAAGTGCTTCAAGGCTTGAAATATTTTTACAAATGTGTTTTGTAGCATTTTACGGTAAAAAAGTCTTGATTTTGGTCTTACAGCATGCTCCATCTAAAATAGGACATACTTGCTAAAATATCAATTCCATGATAAATAATTCCATTTATGTATCCAAACTACATATCATTGGAAAGAAGATAGATTGTGCTTTCAAATGGTATCTATTACATCTATCCAAATCTTACCATTTTCCCTAAATTTTCAATCTCAGTTGGGTTGCGTTGTTTCTGAAACACCCTGTATATCATCTGGCAGGGACAGTATATTTGTTCCTTATGTAGTAAACAAGGGAGCTACTTACAATTTGCCAGTGCTCTATGGACGCTGTGCATTTCATATCCATATCAACATGATGTTTATTCAAAATTAAACATGGCAGCACTCCTTCACTATTGCCCTCTTTGACAACATCCTGTAAAATAATACATTAATTGTCTTATAATCTAACTGTTCGTTGAGGCAGGCAGCCGAGACACTTTTGTGTATCACCAATCAGAGAGCAGCATTTGCAGTCGAGAGTAGGTCGAAAGCCAAATATCGGCGAATAGCACTCAAACAACGCGCTCTGGTTGGTTGCTCAAGTTGGCATGACAACAATGCCGACAGACGTCGACTCTCGCAGCTTCGAGCAGATTTACCGGATCTAATTTGCCTCTGAACAGGAAGATTATTGCAGAAAAGTTCCAGCATATTAAACTTTGTGGATCACGGAAAGATCCCTCTAAGCACTACTAACTAGTGTTTCCATGTTCTATTCCTGGAACCTCGAATTTTGAAGAGTTTTAGCATCGGCATTTTTTTTATGAAATAGCTTAGGCCATGTAGGTGGTCGTCCCAACTGACAGTTAGATCATGAGTCGTAGTTGTAGCGGTATATCAGTTCAGGCAAATAGCGAAACTCAGACGATGTAGGAGTCTAATGCAATAATACCAAGCTCGATTTAAGTTATTTGGTACCTAGGGCTCCAGCTACACTATAGCAGATAACTATCGTCACGAAGAATTTCGGAATAAGTTCTATCAGAAAAGAAGGTGATTGCACTACACAGGATCTTTATCCTTGATTTTCAGTTTTACTGTTTTAGTGTTTTCCATGTAAAGAACAATTACACTATGCCAAAGCAGGCCAGTGCGATTTTCATGCTGGGTCTGACACTTGGAGTACAAGGGACAAAGCACATAAAATAATGTATTGCAGATACTCTAATAAACAAAAAGGTTTAACATTCAAAATGACTTTGATTATGGGCAGATATATTGTTGGATTTAAAAACACAAGAATCAATACACAAACGGGGTCGGAATAAGCATTATGGGGTATGAAATTATTCAAAAATGAATATTCTAGACATGTCTTAGATACCCTATGCATGTTTCTGAAACATTTATGGCTGACAACTGCATGAAAAATAAGAAACAGACTATTTACCTGGCAGAATTTCAATACCATCGGTGCACAAGAGGTGATAAGCTCTTTATCCAACTCAATATCCTAGAAAGAATAAATAGTAAGATCTCATACTTTTCTCTTGCTATTGTTGCGGTACACCTAACTTTATCAGGGGTCCCAAAAAGATCCCCCTATTTGATCAAGTCTTCTGGAATTATGAAAATAAAAGAAGAACTCCTTCGTGAGGTTTATATTTCCAGCATAGGAGTCAAATCTTTTAAAAGCTTGCACAAATGGTTAATGCATCTTCCGTTTGATTTAATGGCTGGAAAGCAACTTCGATTACTTTGAAAAAATCCTATTTTAGTAACTTTTACTATTTTGATCACTTTCAGAATGAAAGCGTTTTCTTTTATTGAAAGAATTCATGGGAAGTTTTGAGAAAAACTCAAATACGTAAATCCTCAATTAATAGAGGCAAAACAGTACGATCTTCATGAAAACCATAGTTTATTGAGGTGGTCTATAATATTATATGGCAGAAAGCAGAAATCTGTAGCTTCTCTGAATTTACGACTTCGTAATTTGATGATGTCGCAGTCTCACAACTAGTTGAAACATGGAAAAAGCTGTAATGATCTCAAAGTCTAACTAAGATTCTGGCTCTTTTTTTCCTTATCAAAGGCTAACAACTTTTATATGTTATAAATTTAGAATCATCAGAAATAAAAAAAATTTCAAAAATGGTCCTAAATCCAGTAAATTTGGCACATCCGGTTGGAAGGCTTTTAAATGAAACAAATAGACAATAACGCTAAAGATGGCGGCCGCGCAAAGCATGCTGGTAAAGAGCTCCCTGAGGACCATCTAAAGACATACAAAGTTTGGTCTGGCTTTTCGACTAGCCAGCTGTGGTAAAGTTCAGAACAACTAATCAATGTAAACAAATAGGAAATTTGTAATTCGAACGCGAATCTTTCATTAAAACTTTATTTCGAATGAAAACTCTACTTTTTCTGCTTTGGAAAGGTTTCCTTTCGAACCAAATTGCATTCGAATTCAAGGTCGATTTGAATTCAAGCTAGCTGGTCGAAACGGCAGACCGAAAATTTTATGTCGTTAGGTAGTCGTCGAGGTAGGGGTGTACCGGATCAGGGTTTTCAGGACCTTTTTACCAGCATGCTTTGCAGCAAAACACAATGAAGTCTTTGGAGCCGCCATCTTTAGCGTTAATGTCTTTTCTCGTCCCCAGCTGACAAATTTCAGACCCTTCCTTTTAAAATCTTCTTTGATATACACTAACAGATTTATAATGTCTTACCTCGGATTCATTTTCTGTGAAATTTGCAACAGCATCTCTGCATGGTGGATCCAGCACATCGTAGTGATCTTGTAAGCACTTAACCTCCTAAGTGAAACAATTTAACAATGAAACAAACACATAAAAGTGAGGGCCACAAAAGCATAAACTCTTTAAAATTGGCTTCCTGGCAAAAGATAACATAAACACAGCAATTCTTGAAATTTGTTCATAAAAGGACCAACCAAATTTCTGTGTTAAATAAACTACAATGCCAAGATTAAAATACACTAAACGTATAGAATAGAACTAAACAATAGAATTCAACGCAGCAGAGAGAAGAGTAGCCTTGAAGTAGCTGCGAAGGAGGAAAATATGACGCTAGTTGTTTATTGAGCCCGTTGGGGAAAAGAGTACCAATCTTAAAAATTAAACGTTTCTCTGATGTTGTTCTCTCTTTGTTGCAATTAGGCGCCATTGTTAAGCCAAGTATCGACATGTACGTTTTTGAATGGCCTGGAAGGTTGAAATGTCTCGACACATTGCTATCTGCATTATGTTGACACCTCGTGTTTGCTGTAGGTCAAGGAGTCCCGGAGAAGGAAAATTATTATCTTAGAAAAGCCCCTAAATACTGTAAGCAAACAAACGCGATTTTTTCCAGTTTCGATGTTTTCAAATTGCAACATTATTTTCCTTTTTGTATGAGGGCTTTTAAATGGAAAGAGATCTCACGAAAAGAGGCAAATGTCGAGACCATGCCAATCTTTTCTCGAGTGCTCTCAAAGACAAATTCAAAAAGTTTGCAGGAAGTGTAACTGCATAACTCAGGAAAGCGTGCATGCTAATGCAAATATCAAGGTGTCAATATCCAAGTTACGATGTATGGAGTCCGAAAATAAATATTTAGAATCCACAACCCTATTTAATACGTCACCTGAGTCAATCAAACAGGGGAGAAGGCATTTTTGGGACACCCAGTACATAAAATCGTGCTGAACTACCGGGTGAGTCAGAAAAAACGTGGGGCGTTTAGCAAGTCATATTTTGGTGAAAACGAGTCAAATAGGGAGTGTTGAAGTTTTACATTGCAGAAGAAAGATTGAATAAGTTATAGAAATTTAGTTTGTTGAAAACAGTCACTTTTTCCTTATTTCTTTTCGATTTTGAGATATAGCCATTTTGATGAAGATTATCGTTAAAGAACTTTCAGCTTGCTAACAATGACAATTTAGATGACTAGTCCCCAAGGGATACAACATAAGCAACANGAGTCAGAAAAAACGTGGGGCGTTTAGCAAGTCATATTTTGGTGAAAACGAGTCAAATAGGGAGTGTTGAAGTTTTACATTGCAGAAGAAAGATTGAATAAGTTATAGAAATTTAGTTTGTTGAAAACAGTCACTTTTTCCTTATTTCTTTTCGATTTTGAGATATAGCCATTTTGATGAAGATTATCGTTAAAGAACTTTCAGCTTGCTAACAATGACAATTTAGATGACTAGTCCCCAAGGGATACAACATAAGCAACATTAGTTTTTCCTTTTGTGTTCTAACACAATGCATGCGTTATTTCAATTTTTTGGTAGAGAAACAGTATGTTTGCCATGGTTTTGAAGATCACGCGTGCATGAATATGAATCTAATTGAAGGCCTATTTTAGTAATCTTGTGAAACACAATTTTACTAAAATCGCTCGTAATTCTGGAACGAAAAGACCGATTTCGACCAAACAAATTTTCAATTCTAAGTTAGCTTTTCTTCTATGCAATAAACTTTAAAGAAACAAATTTGCAAATTAAACTGCGTCAATAAAAATTGGGAAACACCCTACGTTTTTTCTGACTCACCCGGTACATAAATATACGTGACTAGCATAGGGCTTGAATCTTTCAAATCTTTAACAAGGTTGGTGTAGAATTCTATCATATTTTTCTATGAATTGAATGGCTTGAAAGGAATTTAGGGTACTTTCCTGTAAATCTGCGGTGGAAATTTTTTGAAATCTTGATTATTTTCAGCATGACGGTGATTATATTTTTGTTGAAAGAGTTCATGGAAAATTAACAAAAAATTAAAATCATAATAAATCCTGAATCAATCGAGGAGAAATGATACAATCTTCAAGAAAACCATAATTTATGATGGTCTGCAACATGGTGGCAAGCAGAAATCTTTCGCTCTTCTTGTTTAGGATGAAGAAATTTGATGACGTCACAGCATCAAATATAATAAATGCTGATATTTTGAAAATAGTCAAGATATCAAAAAATTTCCACGGCAGATTTACTGCAAAGTACCCTAAGTTCCTTTCAAGCAATTTAATTCATAGAAAAATATAATAGAATTTAAACCCACCTTTTTAAAGATTGGAGCCATATGCTTACGCGACTTACTGTAAATTATCGCAAATTTCCCAATTACAGGTGATTTCATGCAGCGATAATTCCCATAATAATAAGGTATGTTTATACTGGTGGACGTACCTCTCCCTCTTTATCTTTCGCAATGCAATGCGTACCCAAATCTGTAACGCAAGCCGCCTGTATTTGTGGCAACAGTTTGTAGTTGGATGCTCTGGTATGCATTACTCTCTTCACGTGGTCTGAACACTTACGAGATACCTAGCAGAGAAAGAATTATAAACGCTCAATCAAATGCTCAACGACCTCGTTTCTGTAGAGGTTCAAAATCGTACCTCGCGAAGTCCTGTTTTTGAGCTGTAATATTATGAGCTGTAATATATGTAATATTATAGTGATTAAGGTGATGGTAGCGATTAAACAAGGACGATAAATCCCAAGTCTAGAATCGTTAAATATTCTTCATTGGAAGGCAATAAATCTTGGTAAAAAGTTCCTCGCAGCAATCTTTGCCAAAATCGTCCATTAGTCAACAAGTTGACTTTTAAAACTTTTTCAAACATCGCAACTTGCTTTAGCATGTATACAGTAAAACCCCGCATAAAAGAAACTGCAGATTAAGAGCCTCCAGGCTAATTTTCAGCCAATTAAGCACCTTATATATAAGAACCTTTATATAAAGGTATAGGAGCAATTGCAGCCTGTTACAGAAAATCCCAGTTTTTTATGCGGGCTTTTACTGTACCAGATATATTTGAAACAGATAAAAACAAGAATCGAAGCAAAAACAAGCAATAAATATAAACAAAACTTACTTTTTCTTTTGCATCTGGCATTGAATTTCGGTATAAACAGGCAACAACCATCCCAGGGGGTAATGCCATGAAGTCACCACTGAAATCAGGGGCATTGCAAATCTTTTTCGCATCCTCTTTGCAATCTTTGTATAATTCTTCATCGAGGCTACAATAAGAAAACTTAAATCCTGTCAGAGTTCGTAATGGTAACCCAAAGACCCTGCGCTATCATAGAGCCTCTGCGGGGTGACATAATACAAACAAGCAATCAATCTAGTTCTGCAGTTCTAGAATGTCTATTTTTGCAATTCTGAACCGCTCTCGATGCTTCCTGGAAAGAACGTTAAAGAGAATCAGCGGATATAAAAGCCACGCGCGGAAGGAGTCTGGGTATTCTATTATTAGCCTATTGTATTTGATGATTTCGAAACGTGTGTGGATATTGTTTAGCCGGAGGAACATTAGCGTGCGTATGAGTTTTCTTTGTCCTATTTATAGATGACCTCATGTAAGGTGCGTTGATTCACTTTAAACAAACAGAGCTATCTGGGAAGATTCCACGAGTGTTAGAAACATTCAAATGAATGACCTGAGCTACATGGCAGGCACATTTCCCCCCTTCCAGTCTTTGATCGCGTTCTTACACTTTTTGCTATTTTGGGCGGATTTTATACTGTCTGACAAAGTGTTTCAAAGTATACTGCCACTAAACGATACTGAAGTTTGCCCATATGAAAATGTTTTAACTTTTTGGGCAGCTGGAGGCTCTTTATTTTTTAGATTATACTTCACATCTTTGGTTGTGGAGAACTCCAACAAAATGGATTGGCTAATGGCATTTGTGGATTCATGTATTTCGACTATTAGTTTTGTAGATTTGACAATATTCTCATTGTTGACAGAACAATTGCGAATCATAGGAAACACAGATCTTCACGCAATTTTACCAACCTTGATAAAACGCAAGTAGCACACTAACCTGCTTCAAGTTTCCAGAAAATTGTTGAAGAAACCTATTCTACAGAAGAGGCTGGTTTATGCCTGTTCTAGGAACTTATAAAATATCTCAAGGTTTCGAGAAATAGCAGCGTCCTAAATTTACAGTACGATTTTACATACATTTCCCTTTTTGAAGTTGATCGTAGAGATTCTTCTGGCACGCATTGGTGACTTACTTATACTCTAAATAATGCCAAATTTAATCCACACTCCAAAATATTATTTGGTTTGAAGCTATCGTAATTGCATCCGGAGATATCTGCGAATAAATAATGGGGAGTTTTATGGAAAAGACAATAATCTGTGGTTGAACGGTAAGGTCTAAGTACGAAAAATTCGTCCTTACTTAGCCGTCCTTACATATTCGTCCTTTCATCATTAATTTGGGACAACAGCACACGGTCGTCAATTACCTGAAATCCCTTGCTAAGAAATACTGGAGATGAAACAGCTCTGTCTGACAAGCTTTAGGCATAGCTTCTGATCTGATGTTATCCATAAGACAGCTAAGAACTCTGCAAGGGAATGCAATAAGGTTAATGCGAACGTAATCGATACGCTAAATGCATGAGCATAGAAATAACTGGAGTATTTTTAAGCGTTTTAACTGAGAGACACAAAACCTATGTCCAAAGTGATGTCTCACTATCTTGAAAACCCGTCAAAACTTGATTATGTAAATGATCTTAATTGATTCTATTTCCTACTTACCGTAAAGGTTTTATCAAGCCCCCCCCCCCCCCCGTTGGGCCTATATAATTTCGAGAGGGGGCTTATTACATAGGGGGCCTATTCACAAAAGAAAATGACAAGGCAATCAATGATAGCTTTTTAGGTCTTGTACATCGTATTTGCAGAATCAACATAAAATTTTACCAGTCAAATACACAAATTCAATGCAGTAGTTTTTTTTAATACGAAACAATGTCAAAATTAGCATGCAAACTTATTTTAGCTAAATAAATGGAAAATCTTTGGTAACATCTCGCATTTGATATAAGTAGGGGCTTAATAGAGAGGGGCGAACTAGAGCAGCTGTCACGAAATTATAGATTGCAAAAAAAAAACTCAATGTTTAAACAAGGAAAATTCAAGATCTTGTGCATAATCAGATTTTAACTATTTTTCAGACTGATAAATCATTTTGAACAAACTCGGAGGTCTGATGCTATTACAACCACAACAACTAGTCACCTGTCTAGAAGGTTACCTGAAATGAGGCATCCTTGATTTTTTTTTAATCGTGGAAATCTAAATATGAAATAGATCTTAAGATTCTATTTCTTACTGTCTAGGGCCACAGCAGCACAAAATCTTACAGTACAGACCTTGGGCACATTAACATGACAAGAATTCTCAAGAATTCTTTAGAATTCTTCACATTCTGATAAGAATTTGTGAGTGCTATGGAAAACTGTTAAGATTTAAACAAGAATTCTTAAGAACTTAAAAATTTTCTCAACAGTTCTTAAGAATTCTTTAAGCATGAAAACAATGACAATGTACGCAAGGCCTGCACTGTATACCTGCTTTCTTTTCTCGTGTCTTGGATTACAATTTGCTGCCAACAGTGTTTCATAGAAAATCGTTACCTTTGTCAAAGCATTTTGTAAGTTATAAGCCCATTGAAGGCCACAAAATTAATAAAATCATATACCGAATGAGTAAAAAAAAATCTGCACCTTTAGGACAATCACCAAAATTTGATCATTTTACAGATTTTAAATTTTCTTCTTGTGTATTTGTGTCAAGGACCAAAAAAATTTAATAGGTGGCCGTTATTTTGTTCTGCCGGGAGAAAGACAATGAAATTACGGCATGGAAAACCATAATTTGAGCAATAGCCTTTATAAAACATGGTAGTTTTAGCCGTAAATTTGTAATTTGTGATTTCATGTGAAACTTTGAGTCCTGCAGGCGATGAGAGGTTCATCAAGGACATAAGCAATTAAAGTGGCAGTGCGGTATTAAAATTCAATTTGAAAGTCATTCCTTGTGATTTCAAAGTATGCTTCAAAGCCAGGTAGCTTCTAAAATACAAATTAACACAAAATCCAAAGCCATTTCAAGTCTACATCAATTAGATCATTGACACAAATACACATCAAGAAATGTTCATGGTTGGTAGTATAGGCGTCAAGTCTTTAAAAAAGATTGCACGAATGGGTTATGCATCTTCCTTAATGGCTTGAAAGGAATTTCAGGTACTTTGCTATCACTGTTCATTGGAACTTTTTGGTGCCTTGATTATTTTCAGAATTATAGCGTTTTTTATGTTTCGACTAGTTTTGAGGTTAAGACGTCATCAAATTGCTAAATCGCAAACTAGAAAAGCTGCATATTTTTGCTTACCGCCATATTGTAAACCTTCATAAAGTACGGTTTTCTTGAAGATTGCACCACTTTTCCTCTATCAATTTAGGATTTACGATGATTCTAATGCTTTTTTCAAAACTTCTCATGAATTTTTTCGATTTTCGCAATAAAAAAAACGCTGTAATTCACAGAAGTTGATAGCTTGATGCTTTCAATTTAAAAATAACTGATTTTCAGCTCAGACAAGCTAATCATCAATCAATTCAGAGAGATTCCCAACTTTTTGTCATCATCGCTAAATAATCAAGGTATCAGAAATTCCAATGAACAACAATAGCAAAGTACCTGAAGTTCCTTTCAAGCCATCAAATCAAAAGGAAGATGCAATAACCAATCGTGCAATCATTTTTAAAAATTTGACGCCNCTCTGGGTACTACAATTTTTCAAACGTGGATAGTTTTTTTTGGTGCACCCGGTAGCATTCAAACTTATTTTAGCTAAATAAATGGAAAATCTTTGGTAACCTCTCGCATTTGATATAAGTAGGGGCTTCATAGAGAGTTGCAAACTAGCCTTTACGGCATTCCAGTAAGTGAGCTGTCACGATATTATAGCTTGCAAAACAAAAAACTCAATTTTTAAACAAGGAAAATTCAAGATCTTGTGCATAATCAGATTTTAACTATTTTTGAGACTGATAAATCATTTTGAACAAACCTGGAGGTCTGATGCTATTACAACCACAACAAATAGTCACCTGTCTAGAAGGTGACCTGAAATGAGGCATCCCTGTTTGAAAAATCATGAAAATTTGAATATGCAATAGATCTTAAGATTCTACTTCTTACTGTTTTGGGCCACAGCAGCACAAAATCTTACAATACAGACCTTGCGCACATTAACATGACAAGAATTCTGAAGAATTCTTAAGAATTTTTCACATTCTGATAAGGATTCTTGAGTGCCATGGAAAACTGTTAAGATTTAAACAAGACTTCTTAAGAATTCTTTAAGCATGAAAACAATGACAATGTGCGCACGGCCAGTACTGTATACCTGCTTTCTTTCCTTCTCGTGTCTTCGATTACAATTTGCCACCACCAGTGTTTCATAGCAAATCGTTACCTTTGTCAAAACACTTTGTAAGTTATACGTCCATTGAAGGCCACACAATTAATGAAATTATGTACCAGGTGTGTCAAAAACTTGCACCTTTAGGAAAATCATCAAATTTTGGTCATGTTACAGATCTTTAAATTTTCTTCTTGTGTATTTGTGTCAAGGACCAAAACAACTTAGGTGGCCGTTATTTTGTTCTGACGGGAGAGAGACAATGAAATTACGGCATGGAAAACCATAATTTGAGCAATAGCCTTTATAAAACATGGTAGTTTTAGCCGTAAATTTGTAATTTGTGATTTCATGTGAAACTTTGAGTCCTACAGGCGATGAGAGGTTCATCAAGGACATAAGCAATTAAAGTGGCAGTGCGGTATTAAAATTCAATTTGAAAGTCATTCCTTGTGATTTCAAAGTATGCTTCAAAGCCAGGTAGCTTCTAAAATACAAATTAACACAAAATCCAAAGCCATTTCAAGTCTACATCAATTAGATCATTGACACAAATACACATCAAGAAATGTTCATGGTTGGTAGCATAGGCGTCAAGTCTTTTAAAAAGATTGCACGAATGGGTTATGCATCTTCCGTTTGATTTAATGGTTGAAAGGAATTTCAGGTATTTTGCGGTCACTGTTCATTGGAAGTTTTTGGTACCTTGATTATTTTCAGAATTATAGCGTTTTTTGTGTTTCGACTAGTTTTGAGGTTAAGACGTCATCAAATTGCTAAATCGTAAACTAGAAAAGCTGCATGTTTCTGCTTTCCACCATATTGTAGACCTTCATAAAGTACAGGTTTCTTTAAGATTACACCCCTTTCCCTCTATCAATTTAGGATTTANTCATGGTTGGTAGCATAGGCGTCAAGTCTTTTAAAAAGATTGCACGAATGGGTTATGCATCTTCCGTTTGATTTAATGGTTGAAAGGAATTTCAGGTATTTTGCGGTCACTGTTCATTGGAAGTTTTTGGTACCTTGATTATTTTCAGAATTATAGCGTTTTTTGTGTTTCGACTAGTTTTGAGGTTAAGACGTCATCAAATTGCTAAATCGTAAACTAGAAAAGCTGCATGTTTCTGCTTTCCACCATATTGTAGACCTTCATAAAGTACAGGTTTCTTTAAGATTGCACCACTTTCCCTCTATCAATTTAGGATTTACGATGATTCTAATGCTTTTTTCAAAACTTCTCATGAATTTCTTCGATTTTCGCAATAAAAAAAACGCTGTAATTCACAGAAGTTGATAGCTTGATGCTTTCAATTTAAAAATAACTGATTTTCAGCTCAGACAAGCTAATCATCAATCAATTCAGAGAGATTCCCAACTTTTTGTCATCATCGCTAAATAATCAAGGTATCAGAAATTCCAATGAACAACAATCGCAAAGTACCTGAAGTTCCTTTCAAGCCATCAAATCAAAAGGAAGATGCAATAACCAATCGTGCAATCATTTTTAAAAATTTGACGCCTATGCTATGATTGGTAGTAACACATTCAAATGTTGATGATTTTTCAAAAGGTCCAAGGTTTGTCTTACTCACCCGGTAAATAAACTCAAGTGTTACAAAAACATGAACTTACAACGATTCTGGCTGGTCTTTACATTTTGAATCTATGAATGATTGGCATTTCATATGAAGGGGCTTGTCAATCTTAAAATCACCACCAGCGTTCGTCTCTTTGAGAACATCGTGGATCTAAAGGAAGTGAAATAATGTCTGTATTAGTTGGCTGGATTCAGTCGGGTAAAATAATGCCGCAACACCGTTCGGAATCTGATTTTCATTTGATTGAAATAATGATTTAAAATCAAGAATGAGGCCCGGGGGTACCCTGCCTGGCAAAGGGTAGGAATGTGCCTCTGGACCATCTGAACCCCAGTACCACTAACGTTTTCTCTTTCTACATTTATTGACGCAATTAAAGTCGTGTAGTTTAGTTTGCAAAAAGAGCCCATTAAAGCACCATAAATCAGACAATAGACAACACCATATCTTGTTTGTTATCCAACAGTCACAATCTTCCGATTAATAATAAATAACAAAGAAACTAGGTTGAATTTTTTGCTCTGCTGATTCAATTTGCTAATAATTAAGATAGATTTTGAATATTCTACCCTGAAGATACCCAATCTAAGTTGAATGTCATGAAATTCCAAAAACACGGTTAATTATTATGAAAAAACTTTACCCATAGCGGCACATCCCCATTACCCAACCTTATGGGAGCAGTATTAACGAATACGAAATGGCAACAATATCCCCTCCCCCCATCAGGAAATAAGGCAGCAGTATTAACGAATACGAAATGGCAACAATATCCCCCCCCCCCTCATCAGGAAATAAGGCAGCAGTATTAACGAATACGAAATGGCAACAATATCTTGCAAGTCTTCAAGATAACAAGCAACTGCTAACAGCAATTCCTATGAACGTATGAACAGCCTAAGAAAATCACTTACAGCTTTATAACAAGTATCGCCTAATTTGTCTCCAACTCCCATGAGACAGTCAATTGCACCACCATCTGGTTTCATTTCATTCTTGCAATGTTCCTGCAATTCTTTATCACAATGCGCAACAACTTCAGGACTTAATTTGTAATCTGCGAAAAGCTGGGCGGCAAAATCTTGCATTTCTGCTTGGCATTTGGCATCAATCTCCTTTTTACCTGCAAGAGGAAAGCTTAATGACAAAACAGCTCAATAAGAAACTTGTCTTGACTATCAACAACGATAGTTATACCGCATTCACACTGACTCAGTTAAACCAGCTTTATCTAACCCAGGTTAAATTTTAACCAATCAAATGCATTCAATTCGTTGAATTATTTGGCCAATTAGAAGGCCCCATTCGATAACCTGGTTTAGTTTAAGCTGGTTTAACTTGCAAGTGTGAATGAGGTATTAGTGAGTGCTGGGTACTGTTTTCAATGCAAATAGAAGAAAATATTGCAAAGGTCTTGGCGGCAAAAACTTTTGGGCAGGCTAAAATGTTAGTTACAAAAAGTTTCGCACTTAAGTATTTGTCCACAAGTATTTGTTCCCAATTAGCTTGTAAGCTAAACTATTTTGACACAATAATAAAGTTATTGATTGATTGGTTGATTGATTGATTGAGTGATTGATTGGATGACTGATTCATTAGTCCCGCCAAAACTTTTGATGGTTTATGTAGTATTTTACCTTCAGCGATGACAGCATTTAAGCAGAGAATCAAATGAGAGGATTTGCCATTCTCTGTATCTCCTGTTTTGCATTTATTCTCTTCGTAATATTTCTGACAGTGTTCCCATAATGGATGATTGACCTAAAAACATGAATTGAGAGTAATTACGTGATACGAGTGGACTATGATACCAGCCATGTCTAAGTTAGAAATGCCGCAAGCCAAAAGTATTGGGTCAGTTTGATGACCTCTATAATGTAAAAAGTGTCCCAGCATGGTTAAGAAAAACAATTTTGAAAAGACTTTCTAACCACAATTTATTGCTTAAATACCGACTGAAATCTGAACACAATTTTCCGTTTGATAGACCTCCAGAATTTGGCCAATTTTCACGACTCTTTTCAGATCTTCTGGATTACGCCATATTAGAGTCGACAACGAGAGTCAACTTCAATCAGAAACAAGTTTGTAGGATGCTAAATTTGAACAACAGAAAAGAGAGAAATAAAACAATCCTGTTGGATAATCCTTAAATACTGCCCACTGATTGGATGCACCAAAACATTTGCGAAGCTGGTCCGTTTTTTACAGTTAGATCATGAGTCACAGTTTGAGATGCTGTTTACATTTTGCCATTGAATTGAAGTAAGGTGGTAACGACTAAAAGCGGTAATTTGGACGAATGTAATAATCTGTCTATTTCAATGATACCTTGACGTCTTTTTGCATCAACTGTTGCCTGACGGTCAGTTTGTCTCTGCACTGTAAAAAGAAAAGACGAGAATCAGTAACATACCGGGTGAGTCAGAAAAAACGTAGGGTGTTTGCCAATTTCTATTGATGTAGTTTAATTTGCAAATTCGTTTCTTCAAAGTTCATTGCATAGAAGCAAGGTTAACTTAGATATGAAAATTTGTTTGGTCGAAATCGGTCTTTCCGTTACAGAATTACGAGCGATTTTAGTACATTGGTGTTTCACAAGATTGCCAAAATAGGCCTTCAATTAGATTCATATTCATGCGCAGTGTGACCTTTCAAACCATGACAAACATACTGTTTCTCTACCAAAAAAATTGAAAAAAATGCATTGCGTTATGGCACAAAAGGAAAAACTATTGTTACTTATGCTGTACAAAATTGCAAATAAATAAGGAAAGAAATGGCCGCTTTTAACAAACTAAATTCTAAAACTAATTCAATCTTTCTTCTGCAAAAGAAAACTTCAACACTCCCAATTTGACTTGTTTTTCAACAAAATATGGCTTGTTAAACGCCCCAAGTTTTTTTAACACTATTTTAAATGGAACAGCGTGGTGTCGCCCATTATGGCATATCACTAATCATGGCGTTTTACCAAAAGAAATGATATTTTAGGAGACTGGGGTTCTGTAATCACATTTAAATTGCGCTTGAAACATTAGCTGATGTCAGTTTATTCATAAGTAGTCTCTAATTAAAGTTCATAGCGATTAATGATTAAACCCAGCAAAGTCGTTTTGGTACATCACCAGTTGAGTCTGTAAGTATTGCCAATTTCTCAATTCTATCTACATTCCGTCTGTTCATTTCCCTTCAACATCTCGCCCCATCTTCAACATCGTCTAAAATCAGTATGTAGAGTTTATGTAAACACTGAGCACTTTCTGATGTTTTTCTTCATTAGTTGGTGATATAACCTGTCTACTTGGTTTTTTTCATTAATATCTCTTTGATGCTCAAATTCAAAGTTCGCGACGAATGGGCATAATGGACGACACCACTCTATGCGATCGGATCCCATGCTGAAACATTTGCATGTGCGGAAGAAAAAATAATACGTAATGGGCTCTGGATACTCGAATTTTACATTGGATGATCCAAAATAGTAAATCTTCTCATAAATTGGACTATATTACTGATTTTAAGTTTCTTGACACGTGACTGTGTCAGAGGCTGGATAGAATAACGGGAAAACTATTATTGTATTCCTTTGGGGAAAAGATGATGAAACATTTGCGTTAGTTTTTATGAGAGATGTTTTACAAAAATTTAACCTGAAGCCATATATTGTGCATTACAAATAAGAGCTCTAGTCTTTTATGATAAATCTGCCAAAGACAAGATCAACCATTTTAACCCTAATCCATATGGGCTTTTTTCAAGCTATACCATATATGGGGGGGGGTGCTTTCCACCCCCCCTCTGAAAACAGCCTTAGACTCACCAGAATTCAGTATAACTTGGCACAGTTATAGAGCAAGTAATTTGCAACATGTAGCACAATTTGGGTGTGGTTGCCACGCCATATGACGTCACAGTGACGTCATAAAGTTGAAAATTGGCCAAAATCAGGTTCTCAAGTTAAATTTGAGTTTAACGAAGATTTTGAAGGAACTGT
>REGM01000184.1:632505-658065 GCA_004194415.1 Aurelia aurita
GGGCCAGGTGAATTACGCGGATCCCGCGGACCTCGCGGATGCCGCGGACGTACGAAAAAATCCGCCAAATCCGAAATCCGCCGAATTCACTTTGGCAAATCCGCCAAATCCGAAATCCGCGGAATTCATTTTGGTATTAGGTGAAAATGAATTCCGCGGACTTCAACGCGAAATATTGTTTGAAGAGTGTAATGTCGAGAAAGCAGTAATTTACAATTTATTTATTGTTCTAACAGATACTTTTCGTCGTAGCCTAAGATTAAATAGGCAACCAAGGGCAAAGAACCTCTCATTTCACTCTTAAATGGGTAAGGCCGAAAAGTCGGAGTTGTCGGAGATCTCGGAGCAAGGACTCAAACTTTTTCAACTCCGACTTTTCGGTTTTCACCCATATGCTAAAAACGAAAAGTCGGAGGGAGATGTCGGAGCAGGGATTTTCTCCCTTCAAGTACGTACATTCCGTTTGTAAAATGCCCTTGTTATTAGAATGCTTCCGGATAACAACTAAAAGATGTACTCTGTGTGCAAATTTCAGCTCCAAATCTTCTTTTTCAATTTGGAAAAACTTTAATTTTACATTTGGCTCCCTTGGCCCTACTGAGTGGAGGGTCACACACAAGAGATGTTTCTTTCATTTTCAATGAAATTACTAAGCTCTTAAAGATACATTGAAATATGATGTTCACTATTCCGGATGGTTACAAATAGCGGACAGCGATAAGGTTTCTAACTTGTAACATGTACACAAATGCAAGCAATAGATACGGGAAAATGGCAATCAAGATATATATTTTTTTTTACTCCACATCCACTTGATTGAGACGTATTACGATATGACAGTGCGATATGAGTCCCAGTAATCGCTCATCAAAATGAGACCTGCACCAGACCGAGACCGCTCATACTGGACCGAAACCGCTCATAGTTTGAGCGTCCATCAGTCTATCAATGACGATAACTACGACTCTGTAATCAGTCTAACTTGATTGTAGGTCATAGCGAAGTTAGAAGCTAACGGTACAGTACTTTCCAAAATATTCCTACAGGCTTTCCACAGGGGTCTGCACTTGGTCCTCTGTTTCTTAATATATTGATAAACGATCTGTTCTACACAGATTTGGAATCTGAGATATGCAATTTTGCTGACGATACGACACAATATGCATGTGACACTTCTGTAGATGCTGCCATGATAAAACTAGAGGACGATTTACAAAAAATTTTGGATTATTTTAGGAATAACGCGATGTGTGCTAATCCGGCACAATTGTTGATCATGTTTTTGGGTCTCAAGGATCTCAAGACAAGGGCTTTGAGAATTACTTATAAGGATGTCGAATCTACTTATAGTGAGTTATTAGAGAAGGACTGTGCCGTTACTATTCATACAAAGAACTTGCAGCTGCTTATGACTGAGATGTACAAAACTATAAATGACCTGAACCCTTCATTCATGCGGGAAATTTTCTGCCAAAATGAAAGTCATTACAATTTGCGTAACAATAACGAATTCTTCCAACCTAGAGTGAGATCTGTCAACAACGGGACAGAAAGCATCCGATTCAAAGGTCCGCAGCTGTGGCAAACGTTACCACCAACGATACGAAATTCAGAATCCCTTTGTCAGTTTAAAACAAAAATAAAAAATTGGAACGGAGAAAATTGTCCATGCAAATTATGCCGCGTTTTTATTCCGAATTTGGGCTTTTTATGATAAACATTTTTAGATATCTGCTTTTATACTGTATACTTTTGATGACTTGTAAATATTTTATCCACTATTTTTCTTGTGTAATATTTGTATTTTAAAGTTTTAACGTTGGAATTCATTAGCTAATTACTTTTAGCTACCTTTGTATTTTTTAATCCAACGATAAAGAAATTGATAATAATAATAATAAAAGGATAACATTTAACTCTGCCTTAACGGTGGACAGAAAGTAAAGCATAGAGAACAAATGAAACTCCTTGTTGTTCATCTTTTTCGAGAATAAGACCGTTCCTCAATGAAGAGAAAGCTAAAATGCTTATAACGTGTCTGTCGTTACGACAAATTTTTCATATTTTCCCCTAATATGCCTGTTCTGTAGCAAAACTGCTGAAAAAGATATAATAGGACTAAGGAGCTCATCTGAGTTCTGTACTTTGGGAATTTTTGTCGAAAAGGATAATATAAATAGCTGATTTTAATCAGTTTTTATTAACTATGTTTTTGACAAACTTTGAATGATTAAGTTTCTGGAACATTTATAGGACTTCGTCCTCATAAGGGCATGCCACCCTTAGCTTGGTTTGAGTCCAGATAGGGCACCCCAGTTTGAGATGCAGGGGCCGGCAGGTACTGTTAAAATTTTGACCCCTTTTTGTGCAAAGGAATTGGGGAAAAAGATCTGTTTTTTATCAAAGAGGACGACGTTGCTACCCAAAACAACCAGTTTTGAGACAAAGGTGAAATATGACGAATCTGATCTTCTGTTCTACCAAAATGCATTCTTCTGCTGTTCTACCTGACCAAAATTCTAAATTTTCCCCTCTCACTGATTCTGCCTTTGTCTGGTAAACTTTTGTGACAAGTTTTAAGACACTTCTGCTTTAAAAAATATAACTACAACCTGCTTTCGGATGTTGGATGAAGCGTTCGACAAAATATACGGGTTTTGGGATAAACCTCTTCATAATATTCTTTTCAGAGAGATCCTTTCGGAGTTAGTGCAAACAGCAGAATTTTTAGTTAGCGAGACTACCAGTTTTGGAACATTAGTGCTTTAATGTGAAACTGCTTTCGATAACCATTTTTGGTGGAAACTACCGGTTTTTGTACCAATTTGAAAAAAGTACCACTACCAGGGAAATTTGTCATAAAAAACCCAGTTTTTTTGGACAAAAGTGATGCAAACAATTTTAGCGAACTACCGGTTTTTGGACGAAAGGTAGGAACGTCGTCCCCAGTGTGACATGTATAAAGGAAAGAGATTAAACGAAACAGGCCCTCTAAAGAGACTCCCTGGAACCGGGGGAACAACACTAACCTGGGCCCCTTGAATAGCAGCTAGTAGCTACTGTGGATAGCCTGCGCGCAGGCTAACTGTGGAGGGCTTTAATGACCATTACAACGAAGGAGATTTGATAAAGCGAATAAAAGTAACTGTCTGACAAAATATAAGTTTAAATCTTCGTGGCTAGCAACGGTGCCTACCTTGTATGAATAGGGTTTATTTGCAGTCCTGTTTTTGTGACAAAGTACACAAAGCAATGGCTGTCCTGTTAATCCGTGTACAACATAAGAAAACTTTTCTTTATTTATTGTGATATTAAAAAATCGCGCTGTCTGGTTCCCTGTGGTCATCTCTATAATAGTCGATATCTTATTACATCAACACCTGAATGTTTTTCCACAAAAATGTTCTTATGTCATCTTACGTCGTCCGGCTCGGATTAAAGGGCAACAGGACAGCAATTCCCATGTGTGCTATGTCACGAAAACAGGACTGCGAATAAACCCAATTCAAACAAGGTTGGCGCAAGTGGCTTAAGTTTCACTTCACAATAACTGGAACTAAAATGCTAAAGATCAACGAAAGAGGAAGGAACTTGGCTACAACATTGTGCTGGAAAAATAGTTCGAAAACTTTTATTTGTCAAGTGAATGATCAGGATAAAAGGTAACTGATGTTGCAATCGTACTCCCAACCAAAATAAGACCCCGTTTACACGGTGCCGGACAAGTTTTTATCCGTACAAGTTTTTGTACGGATAGGGCTTGCGTTTACACGGTACCTCCCTATCCGCACAACTATTTGTTGGTTTATCAGGACAAAAACTTGTACTGCTACGAAAGCGTACAAGTTGTGAACTTGTCCGGACAAAAACTTGTGCGGCATCGTGTAAACGCAATTTGCCGTACTTCTTTTTGTTCGGATTCACAACGAGGATAGAATTTTCCTAAAATAAGGCTGTGCAAAAATGGTAGAGTTTGTTTTTGTGCTGTAGAGAGTTTCTGGCGCCAAAATTGAATGTGGTTGTGAGTTTGGTGGTTGACGTGCACAGGTTGACGTGCACAAAAACGAAAAAGAAATGGAAAATTTTGCTAAAGTTTGCTTTCAGTCTCTTGACTTTTGGAGTCACTCTTTACTTCGTAAATGCTGTTGGATCATTGCAGTTTGGAAATGCCTCCTCGCTAACACCACTGTCTATTTTTGGGTATCTCGCCTGAAATCTTTCCGTGATCTCCTCGTATTTTTTCTTCACACTTTCCCAATCTAGGCCATCTGCAGTTTTGTATGCCTTGTAGTCGACTATCACTTGCATGAGTAGAGCTGTTTCTTCATCAGTCCAAACAAAATGTTTCTCAGTTTTCTTGTTGTCCTTCGATTGACCCTTCTTCATATTACTTGCTATTTTCTGATCCTTTCAGCGATTCGATAACTTGCTACCTGCAAACTTTATTTGAACTAAACTCAAAGACATAGGCCTAAGAAAGAATTTGGCGCCAACATTTGATTTGCTCGTTAGTGCGCATGTCACAGTACAAAAATACGTTCAGATCAGGTACCGTGTAAACGGAAGGGCTAAGCGAACAAATACTTGTCCGGTACCGTGTAAACGCAACTAAANTTGTCCTTCGATTGACCCTTCTTCATATACTTGCTATTTTCTAATCCTTTCAGCGATTCGATAACTTGCTACCTGCAAACTTTATTTGAACTGAACTCAAAGACACAGGCCTAAGAAAGAATTTGGCGCCAACATTTGATTTGCTCGTTAGTGCGCATGTCACAGTACAAAAATACGTTCAAATCAGGTACCGTGTAAACGGAAGGGCTAAGCGAACAAATAATTGTCCGGCACCGTGTAAACGGGGTCTAAGTGAAGTTTGATGGTTTAAGTTTCACTTCACAGTAACAGGAAGTAAAAAGCCAAAGATCAACGAAAGAGGAAGGAACTTGGCTACGAACGTCCATTGGAAAAGAATCCTAAAGCGTTGACTTATCAAGTAAAAAAAGACGTGAAAGTATGGCAGGCAGTGGAAGAGTTTGTGCAAAGTTTTTTATGATGGCTGGAAATATTTTATTCCTTGTGAGTACAATCCTACAGTAACCTAAAGTGATTTTCCCTTCCTAAAAGTTTCACATTACTCAGCATCTTAAGGTTATATTCCTCCCACAGATACGAGAACGAAGCGAGAATGTCCTAAAGTTACGTTTTCTACTCCATGTTTTAGGAAAAATATAACTACACTGAAAAATCCCTTGTTTCTGCAGCTTTTTTGGCCATCAAATAAGGCCTTGATCGTTGTTTTAAGGGTAAATTCAGGTTGAGAAGTGCTCAGCCTCGTATCTACCAGAGGAATGCGACATTACATGCTACCAGGTACATTGCACACATCATTGCTGATCACAATAGCATCAGCTGGAATTAGGGTATGTTTGATTGGTACCAATTCTGAAAACGGTAGACATGATGGGTTTCGAAGGCCTTCTGAACCTTCTGCTAAAAAAAGACAGAAGTTTATGTTTCTAGAATTATCAATCAAACACACCCTTCGAAGTTAGAGTAAGCTCAAGTTACACAACAAAATGGTTGCTTAGGATTATAGGAAGGCCGGCATGATTGGAAATACTGTATTCAAGGTGAACGTGAACAGTCACTGGCCATGGGTTCGTTCGAGTCCCGTTCTGGTCATTTTAATTTTTAATTGCTCGAATATTACCACCCGTCGACCTACAGCTTAGCTCATGTGTGCTGTAAACATTTTTACATCTCCAATCGGCAAATTTAGCTACAAGCTCTGGTTTCGCAATAATACCAGCCTACCATTTTGAATTTTTAAGATAAATATCTCCAGCCAGTTTAACCAATATTGGCAAGGAAGCTATCGAAATTTAAGCTGACTATTGAAGATAATGTAGATTGATTTTACCACTATCTGCGCTATTTTATGAAATCATATTAATTACATCTTTTAACTTTTTGCGGGACACCAGGTAGATGAAACCCAAGACGACTTACGCAAGTCCAATGAAACGCTGGCATTCATTCAAAATCTTATCTGTAACCACGTTTTTGTTATAAAAAAGACCAGTAAGACTTAGGTCCCGGGGCCAACCTCGTCCCCAGGGCCTTTTGTCATATTGGGACGGACACGAAAAGGCCCTGGGGACGAGGTTGGTCCGGAGCTTGTAACAAGTTTCCCAAATTTTGGAAAATTCTGCTGCCAAAGTTTCTGAATAGTTTCTTGAATCTTAATGCTCTAAATGTAGAGTAGAATTAATTTTGTTCTGTTTATAAAAATAAGAATTAACATAAATCGCACTCAAAACAATGTCAAAACATTTGTCAATACTGTACAGCCTCAAAATGTTTTTTAAAGTTGCAAATTGAGCAGCAAATTAAAAAGGTTTCTTGGCTTTTTTTATCCATGTAGCACGGTTTCTTTGTTTTCGAAAAATCGAGCCTACTGTTTCTTAGAAGAGGTTTCTTATAAGAAAGATACTTGTACTTTCATTTTTTACAAGAAACCGTTTGTAAGAAACTGTAGGCTCAGTTTTTCAGAAGGCAGGAAACCCGTGATACCTGGGCTAAAAAAGGTAAGAAAAAATTTTTTGTAATTTGCCATTTTTATTTTCCCAGGTCATTCAAAAATAGTTTGACATAACCCTATTTTGGTTGGGGGGCACATTTACCCCCTTAGTAGATTTTTCTGATAACTCCGCAAGGTTAAAAATTACAACAACGAAACTCTTTGACTTTTAGCAACTACCTATTGTGCAGGTACTCATAAAGTTTCATTGAAATTATTTGACGAATGAGGGGGAGGGAGGCAATTTTCCGGGACTGACCCTGTCAAAATCGCAAATTCTCAAATCTCAATTCTCGCGAAAAAAGTAGCAAAATCGCAATATTTTGCAAATTTCTTTTGCAGAGTAGTGCTATTTGATCAAAACAAATATAGTATAAATAATTGTACTTTGAACAGAGTTTAATTTTGTAATTTAATTTTGTAATTTGAACAGAGTGTTATTTGATGTATTCTATCATAATTTTCATGCTTGGATAGAAATTGTGCTCTAAATTTGATTTCATCTCATATTTCCTGTTTTTTGCTAATTTTGCCGCTTTTTTGGACCACACAAAGGAAAATGCTGACGTGAGCATTATCTGTGGCAAATTTTAGGTTACTTTTTATATTTTTGAAAAGTACATGCCCGGGGCTATTAGCAGACCAGATCTGGTTGCTCTACCTATTATCAGTCAAGAGTTAGGCAGGGGGGGGGGTTATTTTTCCCCCCAACCAAAATAGGGTAGCTGAGAGTGCCCAACCACTATAGGGTTAATACTTGTTTTGAGATCTTGATAGATAGCAAAAATAGATTAATTCTACAATTAGAGCATCAAAACCCTAAGAAACTCATTAGAAGCTTTTGGTAGCTATAATGTCCAAAGTTTAAAAAACTGCTTACCAGCCCTGGACTTCCCTGGGCCTAAGATTCTTATATAAACAATACTTGGTACTTTTCTTTTCAGTTAAGTGGCATGGCGCTTGCCGGACTGGGTGGCTGGATTCGTTACAAGAGTAAAGATTACGACACAATACTGGGCGATAAAGGCTTGGAAACACCCGCTAATTTCCTTATCGCCATAGGGGCGGTTGTGTTTCTCGTCGCTTTTTTCGGTTTCTGTGGAGCTTGTAAGCAAAATAAATGCCTTTTACAGCTCGTAAGTATTTCGCCTGATAATTCACATTTCTTTGAAAAATTCATCCTTTGGTGCAAAATTTCAGAATTTGTATGCAAAGAGAAGTAGTGATAGGAAATTCTGAAAGCTGTTGGCTGGACACTGTTCTAGGTAAGGAACATCTGATTAGAACCTAAAGATGAAATTCGAATTGATAATCATCTGTGTTATGAAATAAACCAAATCAGAAAAATCAACAAGTTAGATTGGTATTGTTTTCTGAATAGTTACAGAGTCACTTAAAATAGGTGTTGACTGCACTTGCATACGCCATCTTGAAAGAAAATGAAAGGACGATTTGTTCCGAACACCTCCTCGTTAATTATTCATGAGACGTGCTTTACCTCGCTTGACTTGATCCAACCGCAAGCAATTCAAAATCATGATCATAAATGTCGCCTGCCGGACCAAAAATCAACCGGCTATCCAGCTGTAACTGTTGTGAACAATTCGTCCTTCCTTTTTCTTTCAAGACGACTTGTACCAGTCTAGGTGTTGGCCAATGAGCAGAGAGTTTCATGTGAATAATGCAAGCGAGAATATACAGTGCTTGTTCTCTATTTTCATGCAGACAGATTCCAAAGCAATTGAATGAAAAATACGGCCATGCACTGCCAATAAACAGAAACTAATCGTCATGCATTAGCACAGTCTTGGTTCCCTTGTAAGGCCTAAGGCCTTTCAAATAAGCATAGGCGTCAAATCTTTAAAAAAGTTGCGCAAATTGTTATTGCATCTACCTTTGATTCAATGGCTCAAAGGGAACTTGAGCTATTTTGCTATAAATCTATTTGTGCGATTTTGATATCTTGATTATTTTCAGCGTCTTCTTTGTGTCATCCAGTTTTGAGGTTGTGACGCCAACACATCACTAGATCTTAGACAGGAAAAGCGACCAATTTTTGCTTACCGCCATATTTTAGACCTCAAGAAACTATGGTTTTCTTGAAGATTGTACCGTTTTCCCTCAATTAATTTAGAATTTACGATGATTTTAATTTTTTTCAAACTTACCATGATTTCAAATAAAAAGAAAACACTGTAAAGGCGAAAATAACTAAGATATGAAAATCTTGCAAATAGAATTATAGCAAAGTACCTGAAGTTCCTTTCAGGCCATTAAATCAAAAGGAAGATGAGATAACCATTTGTGCAATCATTTTCAGATTTGACGCCTATGCTTTTCAAATAATGTCGGCAAGGTCTTTACGATATTGATAAATTTGACAAGAACTTTCCTGGCTGAGGTATTTTTACTAAAGCTAAGGAAAGCCGCAATTTCAAGTGATTTTCGTCTAAGGGCCTGTTTACATGGGAGTTTTCAGACCGGGCTGAAATGTCATCTTGTTTACCGAGGTGAAATATCGTCCCTCCTCTACGGTCAAATGCTTGTAAATATAAATTTGCTAATGCATGGAAAACGTGTCGCTCCGGGCTGAAATTTCAGCTTGCCTTGCAGTATCTGAGATGAAACGTTAATCCCTTGATCAGCGTGTTAATCCCCATTGTTTTGCGTTTTGTCTAGTGTTGGCGCTAGACTGACTTTCAGCCCGCGCTGAAACTCTTCATGTTATGGCAAAACAATTTCACCTCGGGCTGAATTCTCATCCCGGGCTGACAATTCCCATGTAAAGGCCCTAATTTGATATTTTGTTGTTGTTACAGTATGTCTTATTTGTTGGACTGATCATCTTCGTGGAGTTGGCTTGTGTTACCTTTGCATTCGCAATCAGACATAAGGCCAGTATTTATATTCATACTTTGATATCAATATTGTAGTATTTTTCAACATCAGTATATGTATCATGTATATGCTGTAATACAAATGCATATATTTCAGTTGTAATACTATGATATTAATTACCAGTTTCATTTAAAAATTAATCTCGTAATTCCGATATTTCAGTATTTGTCGATGAAAATCTAAATGCTATTACACACAGGTTAACATTTGTTGGGAACATGGATTCCAACATTGTTCCCCACAACAGCTGAATTGTGTGTATGTGTTTGTATACAACCCCCACAATGTCAGCAACATGTTGAACGAGAATGAACATGCTCAGCCTTGGAAACATTGTCAGCGATGTTGAACAGAATTCAGCCAATCAAAAGTGGTCTTTCCAATCATGTGATCCCTTGAGAGTTATCATCATGCATGCGTTGTGAAACTGTTGAATGAGTTTGGATGCTCATGTGTATCAAACAAATGTGGGGAACGTTTATTGCCCATGACTGTTGACTACATCCACAAAGGTTGGCAAGGCCTTTAATGTATGGGAAGTTGGCTACCAAAGTTGACTGATGCGCAATGGCCTTAACTTAGACTTAAGGCACAAGCTTGTTCACGCAAGAGTAAGGATGCGAGATCAGTCTAAATGCATTAGAAATGCGACAGAAAAAAGCACCAAAACTAGGTTTGCCTCAATTTGAGATTTTTTCAGCACCTTCGAAGATGTCCTAACGCATCAGGATGGAACAAAAATATTCGACTTCACCGGAAGCAGTAACTCATAAATTGCGTCTGGATTGAGTTTAGAAACTGCGCCAGCTCTATTCTGGGCTTTTCTTCTCTAATGTAAACTATATCAAATAATTGTTTTTAGAGGTTGCAAAAGTGATCGGAATATCAGATCGGTTTTGACAAATCATCGGGCCATTCCATTCGCATTTCAGACAGAAGATTACATCACAAGTTCACTTGCAACTGCAATTGCAAAAACGTACAACAAGACAGGACATGAACCAATAACAAAAGCAATAGATGAAATTCAAAAGACGGTAAGGGGAGTTGATAGACTTATTACCTGACTAAAAAATTCAGCACCCATCGCACAAACTTTTGTCTATCTCACAGCGAACAAAAAAATCGAGCATTGAAACGCATTCTTGTATGGAGCTTTTTTCAGTTATCTCATTGTACGTAATATGATACAGAGGTGAGTCCGAACATTTTTAGACGCTCGAAAGCCTGTAGCTCTTAAACCATTTATAAAATTCCCACAAAGTGATAATACCTGTGTAGATAATACATAATCCAACAAGGACAATGGCTTGGCAAGATTGATTGATCAGGCTTTCCTCTTCCATAAAATTCTACTTTCTTTCCTGCATTGATTCATGGTACCACATCCTTCAAAGTTTAGGAATTTGCTGTTCAGGCCTCATAAGAAGCCAGGATGTTCTGTTCTACCATGGGTAGTTAGACACTGCATGTGTTCTTCTATTGGGGAGCGCCGCAACTAATATGCCTCTGCGGAGGAATAATTTATTTGGTTCTGTGGAGGAGGTAGCGAAAGAAAGAAAGGAAAGAAAACGAATGTCTTTTTCTTTCCTTCCTTCTCTCTTTCGCTACCTCCTTAACTGTGATGAAAGCCTCCTTAACAACAGAACTTTCAAAATGGCCGCTGACACCTGCTGACACAAAGGATAGGAAACAGAAAAAGACATTATTTATGCAGACGGAAATCACTCTGATCATGAAGGCAAGAACACATGCAGTGTCTAACTACCCATGGTTCTACAAACGATTTTAGAATTTCACACCGTGCGTCACAAAAAGGCTACCTTCCATTTATCGTGTTCTTTATTTTACATTTTTATTAGCTGATATGCTGTGGAACAAGTGATCCTAAGTACTAAAGCATATCAGAATGGAGGGAACTTCAATCCAACAATACTTCCATTTCCTTGCGTCGCAAAAGCTATCTATATCGTTTAACGAATCCTTCGCATCGCATTTTTTGAGCTGATTTGTTGCGTGGCAAGTGGACCTAGTGATTATACCATATCGGAATGGGGAGAAGATAATCCAACATTCTCAAAGCAAGCAATAAGTTTGTGCAAGAGAATTTATAATGCCATCTTTGTGCGTCGCAAAAATGCTACCGTTCGTATAACGAGTTCTTTGCGTTGCACTTTTTTAGCCAAAATCCTAGTGATTATACCATATCAAATCCAAACACAAACCATGCCAAACAGCAGATGTCCGTGCATCGCAAGAAGGCCAGCCCTCTACATTTAAAGGTAGGGGGCTAGCCTTTTTTCCATGCACGGACATCTTCATTAACCCTATTAATACCGGGCCTTTTGAATCCTTGTAGTACCAGGGGGCTGTGCCCCCCCCCCCCCGTTCATGACTTCGTGAATAATGCAGATATGACGTTGGTCACGTGATCAGTGTCTACCATTTTGAAAAAAATTTCAGTTTTTAATTAGCCTATTAAATTTTAGGAAAGTCACAAAACCTCGGCTCTTTATCTTTCGAGGTGACGACACTACATCAGATCATATTTGCCGCGGGCACTTTGTGCCCCCCTCCTCCTGTAGTAATAGGGTTAAACGAGTCCTTTGTATTGCATTCTTTAGCTGAAATGCTGTGGAGCAAGTGGTCCTAATGATTATGACATATCAAATCCAAATACAACCATCCCAAAAAGCTGCGACGATAAGAAGAATGAAGAATCAAACAACTGGCGCTGTGATTCCGTTCCAAAAGGTAAACTCTTTTTTCTGAATAACTATAGAGCTCAGAGGGTTCACTCGAGCGTATGAGTGACAGGGGGCTCGCCCCAGTGCTTTTCTTTTCACTAATGGGAAACCTAAAAAATTTTATCCACCAAAAATAAGTCGTTTACACAGCCTTTTCAGTCAGCATTAACTTTCTTGTCTGTTATTTTTACCAAGTTCGCGAGTTTGAAAGTTTACTCGCAGTTTTTAAGGCTTGAAAGTCAGCCTTAGTTGTATAAATTTGTGTAGGCGATCAGAATATGAACTTTGCATTCTTCAAAATAATTTCTAACCCAAAAAAATAAATCTTAAGATCTGCCACCCAAGAAAATAAATGAACAAAATCCTGACAAAAACAAAACAAAATTGCAAATTTCAGACCCAAACAATAAGCTGACCCTCCTCTTCAATTTTCTGTTAGTGCACCCACTGTGCTATGGAACGTTTGCAGAACTGAAAGTTCTTTAGTATCCTTAGAGCCTTAGACTTTCAGCACGAAAGTTTACATGTTTTCTATTGTTACAAAACTTGAATATTCCTTTAGAATACGAAACAATATATTTTCCGCTTTTTTCAAATCTTGCTGGTTTTCCTTGTTATCTTCTAGCGAAATTAATGATCCTAAAGGCCCATATTAATTTGAGCGAAAAAATTCTGCTTGAACTAAAAATGAAAAGTTGAAAGAACTTCAAGTTTCAGAGAATTTGTGTTTGTTTCACCAAGGGTGTCAGGACACCTATAATATGATTATTAAATATCTATTTACCTTGTTTTGAGTTTTGTTGTATTCTTTGTTTTGTCTCCAGCCTTGGTTTTTTAACAACATTTCCTGACCTTGGCCTAACTGCTAAATCGAATCTAACTCCCTTGTATTCCTGTGTGTAAGTACGCATTCGCAGAAGAAAAGGTTTTAAACCGCAAACCAGAAAATAAATATTTATTAATCACATTGTAGGTGTCCTGACACCCTTGGTTTCGCTAGAGAAGTCCTTTGTCTGATGTGAGCAGTTAGGGTATCAATTCAATAGGATTTTTTTCGCTTTTCGCTCGAAAAATTTTCATTCAAAATCAGCCTTCAGTTCTTTGGCAAGAAATAACATACCTATAAACTCGGGCAGGAAACAATATTGTTTTTGTTTTACATGTTTAGTGTACATGTTGTTATACAGTTAGAAATGTTCAGGTTCAGAGTAACATTCGGGGGAACTATTTAAAGAAAGGGAAGTGTCGAAGGAGTTCTTAAAGATACTTAAAGATACTTTTGAAGTTAATATCATGGCATCGTACGTAGAGCCACATTTCCGTTACTGTTGTTCTGTTTGGGGAGGATGCGGTGAAACGTGAAACCAGATCGCAAACGTTACAAAAATTGCAAAACCAAGCTGCTAGAATTGTCATCAACAGCAGCTATGATGAATCCGCCACAAACTTGATAAAGAAACTAAATTGGCCTACAGTTCTTGATATGATAGAAAGTGAGACAGCTTTTATTACGTATAAAGCATTATCAGGCCTAGCGCCCGGTTATCTTTCAAACTTATTTAAGAAAAATTATGCGTGTGATATAAATATGAATTTGAGCAATGCCATGCCAAGGATAAACACTTGCAGTGGGCAGAAAGCTATGGCTTTCTGGGGTGCAATGACTTGCAATAAATTGCCTTTGGGTGTCAAAGTAGCACTTTCCCTTAGCATTTCTAAAAATAGGCTGAAGAGCAATTTGCCCTTCTGAGCCTAACTCTAATTACTTTTTTATTTTTGTATTGTAAAGCTGTAAACATAAGCTTAATTTTTAATCAATTTCTTTTTAGTTATTATTGTGAAGTTTTACACGGCCCCCTGCAAAGCAGTCCTCTCGACTGATTGGGCTAGCGTGTAGAAATCATGAAAAATAAAATAAAAAATAAAAAGGTATACCTAGATAATAAAAGAAATGGGGAACCCTGAGTACCAGACATCAAAATACATTAAATACATTGAGCAAAGGATTCTCAGTAAGTTGTTCTCTGAATTTCAGTTTTTTGATATCTGATGTATCATTTCAGGTGATTTTTTTCTCTCTATCAAGTTTATTCCGTTCAAATTTGATGGTAATGGTGACGTTCAAATTTACGATTTATTGCAGGGTTGCGTTGACGCAATGAAAGACTGGGCTTCGAGTAACTTGCTGATTTGTGGAGCTTTAGCAGCGGGAGTACTGTTAATAGAGGTCTGTATCTAAATTCAAATTCAAATTCATTAATATTATCCAGCGATTAAAAGTTGAGCATATACGATAAAATACAAAAGATACAGCTACAATATTAAATAGAATGAAAACTATACATTTACAAACATTTATTTATACTGGCTGTTCAAAAAATACCTTTTGTTTTTTATCACGTCTTGAGAAATAGTGAACATGGAAGGAACCGAAAACAGCTTGTATTCTTACCTCTGAAAGCATAACTTAATACTATGTTCTCTGCCATATGTTAAGGGGTTAAGGACTCGCTGGGTTGTGAATTTAGATGTATCAGTTTTTAAAAGGGCCTAAGAGAGGACCTAAATATTTTTAAAAGGCGAGACAGAGGCTCACAACACAAAGCTTTCCAAATTTCGGTTCTTCCTAAGTCCTGACCTCCCTCTTTACTTTTCCAAAATGTTGGTCCTGGAGATTCGCACAAAAATGCAATGAAATTTTTTCTCGTGAGGGCTAAGGCAGATCAAGTTTTCGTATAATCCAACGAACTACGAAATAATCTGAGCAAAAATCTAAGCTATAAAGGGTCCTGACTTAGACTTCGTGCAAAGTCGACTGGTGTTATCCATCTACAGGTGTTATCTATCAAATGGAAATTTTGTTGTTTCTCCTGCAGTCTGCCGAAGCGCAACAAGATATTTAATTCATTTCTTCTTGAGTAAACTAAACACGACAGTAGAGGCTGCACGCAGGCTAGACTTATGACATGAGTCCTTTGTTTTCGCTCCATTCCCCCTAACCATACCCCTACAATACCCATTCCGCTTCAACTAAGGACTCATGATCACACATACATTATTTTGAGACTAATTTTCGAAAGCCTCGATTGCGTGTTTGCTCCATGCCGAAAGCTGGAATCCAGAATGGTTGAGTTAGAGTTAGTGAAAGCCAAAATGACCGGAATACCCTCAGAGATATGCAGCAGTATACTTATTACAATCATTGTAGTTTCGTTCCTTGATAAACTGATTCATTATCGACTGCTGTTTGGCGGAATGACTATAACAATAAATAACAATTCAATTCAATGGAGCAATACTTTGACTCATATCATCAGTCTACACGCAGGCTAGCATTGACTACGTATTCCGAGAGTTTGAAAGACGCAGGCATGACAAATTTTCCAGGACCTCTGTTCTTTGTGTTAGACAGCTTTGAATTGCAACGATGTCTCATTCAAATTTACCTGGACATAGGGTATAAATATTACGACTCTTCTTGCTATGCATTAACCCTATTTGGACTGGGGAGGGTGGGGGGCTAAAATAGCCCTCCCTACCTTATTTGTCTGTGTACAATATTTTTGATAACTTCTAGACTTAATTGTTGTTGTTATTTTCCCTAACTATCAATTTAACATCTTCCAACCAAATTTTTTCAAGATTTCTCTTGTAGGTCTGGAATTATAAGAATTTTCTTACAGACTGGTTTTAATAAATTTCAATATCTTGTTTATTTTACGGGTAAACCCTTTATAACTTCAAATTAAGATAATTCTTGACGGAAGTAAGATAACCAGATGAAATTTTCAGTGCAACCATGAATCAATGAGAGATTATAGAAGAAAATTAATGTTATTGTTTTTCTATGATATTACGTCGCTGACGATGTCATATATATGATGAATTTAGGTAATAGGTTTACAAAGCTCACAATTTTTTCAAAAACTATGTTTCTATGAGATTTTGATATTTATCTGTCAATTCAAGTTAAAAGAAGCATTGTATAACTCCCGAGTGAGATTTTACAATTAGATTTGTAAGAGTGCTATTTTTGACCTAAAACAAAGAAAAATTACGACGTCATCGAATATACAACAATTACAGTAAACAAATTCAATATTCGGACTTTTCACATCAAATTACATTAGACAGCCAATTTTCTTCCTTCTACCTCTTGTTAATTCTGAGTTCTGAGGAAGGGGGACTAATTCAGCTTCCCCCCGGCCAGAGGATGCTCAGAAAAACCCTGACCAGATAGAGTTAAAGGCTGTTCTTGCGGATGCCTGCATTTATTTATTGTGGGGGGGGGATTGTCCCCCCTCCCGCGGCTGCACAACTGCGCGAAAGGTCANGGTAATAGATTTACAAAGCTCATAATTTTTTCAAAAACTATGTTTCTATGAGATTTTGATATTTATCTGTCAATTCAAGTTAAAAGAAGCATTGTATAACTCCCGAGTGAGATTTTACAATTAGATCTGTAAGAGTGCTATTTTTGACCTAAAACAAAGAAAACTGACGACGTCATCGAATATACAACAATTACAGTAAACAAATTCAATATTCGGACTTTTCACATCAAATTACATTAGACAGCCAATTTTCTTCCTTCTACCTCTTGTTAATTCTGAGTTCTGAGGAAGGGGGGACTAATTCAGCTTCCCCCCGGCCAGAGGATGCTCAGAAAAACCCTGACCAGATAGAGTTAAAAGCTGTTCTTGCGGATGCCTGCATTTATTTATTGTAGGGGGGATTGTCCCCCCTCCCGCGGCTGCACAACTGCGCGAAAGGTCAACTTTCTGTGATTCTCATAATCCTATTTATCGATTTCTCCCCATTTGCAGCTATTGGGAATATTGGGATCAATTACTCTTGTACGAAAAAGAACATTCTCAGAACAAGTCAATGAGATTATTGTAAATAAAAGAACAAGTCCACTATGAAGTCGAAAACCGAGTACAGAAAGAAGAAAGTTTACAGAAACAGAAATCTAAGACAAAGTAATTGTTGAGTACCAAGTGAATCAAAGAGTACTTGCACCTTTCGAAGAACCTAAAAATTTGATTATATCCCCGATCATGAAAATTTCTCTACCAGCTTTTTTGTAAAGGACCAAATTAATTTCAGATATTTTGCAAAGTCTTGAAATGGCTTTAAATTTGTAGCAATATTGGTTTTAGAAGCTACCTGGTTTTGAAGCATATTCTGAAATCACAACTAACGATCATCAAATTGAATTCGAATGCTGCACTACTACTTAAAGAACGCCAATCAACCAGCATCCTTTGCGCGCTTCGCTTGTTGCCTTTCGACTGCGGCGGCCATTTTAATATGACAACATTCTCTTCAAAGCGCGACCGCAAAGGATGCTGGTTGACCGGCGTTCTTTAATTGGTTTTTTCCGTCGTTGATGGAGCGCTTATATCGTGTAGGACTCGAACTTTCATATGAAATCGCAAATTGTTGATCTCTGGCTAAAAATACTGTGTTTTCAAAAATGCTGTTGCTCACAACAACATTTTCCATGCCGTAATTTCAGATAACAACCACCTCATAAATTTATTTGGTCCTGGACGCACTTACAAACACAAAACGAAAATTTAAGGATCCGTAACATAATCAAATTTTGGTGATTTTCCAAATGGTGCAAGTTTTTTTGTGACTCACTCGGTAGTTTAACAGTAGTGTGTAATGGCTATCTAATAGACTTACTTTGATCGTCCTTGTTTTGTGCTACTCCCCATAAACTGATATGTTTCGGTAAAACTATCAAACTGTAGCCTTACTCCACAAGCCCCTCAACTTTCGCTCCTCTCGTTGAATTGATGTTTTTGTCGTCGCTTTAGTGAGGGCATTGCTTCCAAAGAGTTTTAATACCGGACAAAAATCACCATCAGCAGACCCTTTTAGCAAGTCCCAAGCAGAAAGCAGGTGTTGAATAACTGTACTCTGATTGGCTAATCCTTCTTTGAAGTTCACGTTCCGCCAAAAACAAACAAAGATGCGCTCAACTGATCTGCTAAAATGGCTATAAAGATAAGAATTTCGGAAGATGCCAGCACATTTACGAGATCTGTTGCATCTCATACCCTGGGTGCCATACCTATATACAGCATAACCCAATGTAGAAGTCTTTCTGACATGGTTGTTCTGGCACTTTTGGTAAGGAAGCCCCTTTTTCAAACTTTCTCTCTACAGGCCCGCAGGAAGCAGGGGGCAGGGGGGCTTGTGCCCCCATTAATTTTGAAAACAGTGGTGCTACGTCAACAAGTATAAATTAGATGTATTGTTCTCTATTGTTTTGAGGACAAAAGCCCCCAATCTGCAGCTGCTTCCTACGGCCTAGCCTGCTTCACAGACCAAAACCCAAAACAAGGGAGAGTTATGGTCTGTGTGATGGACTCACTTTTGTTGTCCCAGTTTCACAGAGATCTTGTGAAATCTGCTATTCAAATAGTCATATCGGCTTGTCTAGCTCTTTGTTTGTTTAATTTATGCTGAAGTCGTAGGGACAACAAAAGTGAGTCCATCACACCGACCATAACTCCTCCTCGTTATGGTCTGTAACGCAGGCTACCTACGGCCCTGCTCTCTATCATAAGCCTCATAAGTCTGTGTGGGCCTGGAAACAAATTCCTAATTTTTAGATTGCTTATGGCTCCTGTGGACAGGCAAAANCCCCCAATCTGCAGCTGCTGCCTACGGCCTAGCCTGCTTCACAGACCAAAACCCAAAACAAGGGAGAGTTATGGTCTGTGTGATGGACTCACTTTTGTTGTCCCAGTTTCACAGAGATCTTGTGAAATCTGCTATTCAAATAGTCATATCGGCTTGTCTAGCTCTTTGTTTGTTTAATTTATGCTGAAGTCGTAGGGACAACAAAAGTGAGTCCATCACACCGACCATAACTCCTCCTCGTTATGGTCTGTAACGCAGGCTACCTACGGCCCTGCTCTCTATCATAAGCCTCATAAGTCTGTGTGGGCCTGGAAACAAATTCCTAATTTTTAGATTGCTTATGGCTCCTGTGGACAGGCAAAAAAAAATGAGGTTAATGGGCCCTATAAAAGATACCAAATACTCTAAGCCTTGAATTGTTGACTGACTACACGAGTCTCAGTTTCCCTCATCGCGTTAATCTTTTGGCTTCAAACTTGTTTGAGAGGAAGTTAAGAATTTCAGATTTAGAGCCTGATTACATGGGCAAGGCAGGTCTTGCTAACAGGGCTGTCTCCTTAAACAGGGGTGACATTTTGTGTGGAATCACATGAAGAAATTAATCCTAGCTGTTATGCAGAATGTGATCCTAGCTGCCAGGGATGGCCCACTTACCATATCATCGCATTCCAGATTTATTGCATGCAGCCTATTGACAAATGGATCTCGCATAAATTTGTCCAACTGGGCACTTTTTCGTTTATTGCAAAATCTTAGGGGGCACGTGCTCCCAGTGCCCCCGGTTCCTACGTCTCAGCTGGGGAACGTATTTAATTTCGGAGCCTCCAAGCCGGGTCTTGAAAGAGGGGGCTTATTAGAGAGGGGGCTTATCAATAAAGTCAAACGACAAGGCTATCAATGGTAGCTTTCTGTCTTTGGGTTTTTTGTCTCATATTTTTCGGAATCAGCATTCAGTTTTGCGAGTCAATTACAAAATTCAACGAAGTTTTAGTCTATAAGCATACGAAAATTTAAATCTAAGTTGGTTTATCTATGTAAATGAACATTTTTTGGTAACCTCTTGCATTCGACAGGGCTTAACCCTATTTTGGTTGGGGGGCAAATTTGCCCCCCTAGTAGATTTTTTCTAATAACTCCGCAAGCTTAACAATTACAACAACGAAACTCTTCGACTTTTAGCAAATATGTATTGTGCAAGTACTCATAAAGTTTCATTGAAATATTTTGACAAATGAGGGGGAGGGAGGCAATTTTCCGGGACTGACCCTGTCAAAATCGCAAATTCTCAAATTCAATTCTCGCGAAAAAAGTAGCAAAATCGCAATATTTTGCAACTTTCTTTTGCAGAGTAGTGTTACTTGATGTATTCTATCATAATTATCATGCTTTGATGGAAGTTGTGCTCTAAATTTGATTTTATCTCATATTTCCTGATTTTGGCTGATTTTGCTGCTTTTCTGGACCACACAAAGGAAAATGCTGACGTGAGCAATATCTGTGGCAAATTTTAGGTTACTTTTTATATTTTTGAAAAGTACATGCCCGGGGCTATTAGCAGACCAAATCTGGTTGCTCTACCTATTATCAGTCAAGAGTTAGGTAGGGGGGGGGTTATTTTGCCCCCCAACCAAAATAGGGTAGTTCAGATAGCCCAACCACTATAGGGTTAATAGAGAGAGAGAGAGGGAGGGGGGTAGACTCATTGCAATCGTCGTAGTTTCGCTCCTTGATGGGCTGATAATCGCTACAACTAAGTGCCCTCATCCAATTCAATAAACGAAGCGAAACTGGGACTGAGGTAGTCAGTCTAGGGGGGGCTTTTTCAAATTTTGGCTTACAAGGGAGGGGCTTTTACGGTTATAGTTTGTTTGCAAGGTTATAGTTTGTTTGCTTGGAAGGCTGGACAAACAACGGAGTTCCTATTTGTTTGCTTATAACTGTCTTCAGTGGCGGACAGGCACCCCTCAAAATATGGCAAAAAGGGCCCCCTTTTCACTGAAAAAGGGCCCCTTTTGAAAAAAAGACAAATTTTTCTCTTTGATGTCCCCTTTCGAATAATGGACATCTCACTATACACGCCAAAGTTCTGGTATTGAGGTACGGTCAAATTTGAACTTTAAAGAATAATATTTCAATTTTGGAAGCACCAATATCAATAAAAATGGCACCTATGTTCAAGTTAACTTTTCAGGATTAACTTAAACGTTATTGCGACGTGATTGGAGCAAAATTGACATCGCTAGCCCTGATCAAACCTGTTACCTTTCATTTAGGACACCCGGTACACCGCGTGCGCAAAAAAAAACTATCCACTTTTGACAGACCACGATAAATCGTTCACTGGACTATGATTTTGAAGATTTATGACTTAATCTTGGCAAAAATTCACAATTAGATTCAAGGATTTTTGTAAAACTTTTAGTCTTCTTTTTCTTGAGCTGTAATCAAGTTTTTTCAAATTTTCAGTCTGGAGAACACTGAAAACGATAACAAAACATCGATCAAATTTTCAAAGACTCGACATGAATGGACAAAGAGAGAACTTTTCGTGGTGATTTGGGATTTTAAAATCGATTAGTTATAATCTGCAGCACGAGCCTTAGTTCAACGTTGGGAAAATGTAGCAGTATATTCTTTTAATGAAGAAAATGACGTGGGATGCTATGTTATAAATAATCTGTTACAAAATGGTCAAAATTCTATTTAGCACTGGCAAACAAGGGATTTGTAGAAGTGCTATAAGGCAAAATAGAAGGAGTGTCCTCGAAAGTTTTCCTGGGGGCTTTGCCCCCAGACCCCCTCGTTTTAGTACCTCCACTTAATTTGCACTAGCCATGCCGCTGGTTGCAACGAAATTTTCTCTTGACCACACCCTCATTTTTCAGGCCACACCCACTTGGGCCCCCTAAAGTCCTCCATGGCCGGTGAAAAATTCTGAGCCAGTCCGCCACTGATTGTCTTCCATGGGAATAATTCGCGAAGCCATGGTGTATTGTACTACTGTAGTCCTCCAAGAGAGGGCATATTGCAAGGTGCTGTGAGGTTTCAGGTACTAAAGGTAAAAGGACCTCATAACGTGGTGTACAGCATCTTTCTCGAATGATGTTTTGGTGTGGCTTCTTGTTTCTGAGCATTCTGAGTAAGGAAAGTATTTCAACGTCTTCAACTGAGAGCAGTTGGAGCCCCTGAGGCCCGGCCCGGAGGAATGTGTGTAACGGGTATGTTTCACCAATGGTTTCACTAAAAAGGGTAGGATAGAATGGGGAAAAATTGGCGAGAGTGCGGCAAAATGGGTCACTAGATATTTTACTTCTAAGATTGAGCCAAAATGTCATTTTCTTTAAAATTGCAGCCTTTTTACATGAATAAAATCGTTTTGATAGAAACTGATTTTCTTCAACAAAAGAGAAATAACTGTGAAATCCATGAATTTGTCAATGACCCATATTTTCCCCAGTCTGATCCATTTTACCCCACCTTACCCTATCGTTTTTAGTAATATTGGTCACAAACCAGGGTAGGAATTTCTTTATTCCAGAGGCAGACCGCGTACTAGGGTATAATTAGACTTATTACGTTGAGTCCTAGTTGTGGGTGGGTGGTAGCGATTACTAGGACTCAACGTAATAAGTCTAGGGTATAATGCCCCCGATAAACATTGTCAGAGAAATGGCAGGGGAGACTATACTCACCGACCCACTGCTGGCCACTGCTGTTCGCTTGGTTGGTCGGACTTTACTCCCAATGGGTAACATAGAGTCAGGGCCGTAGGAAGCAGATTGGGGATTGGGGGGCTTTTGTTCTTAAATCAATATTTGTGACGTAGCACCATTGTTTTCAAAATTATTGGGGAAGGGCACGAGCCTCCCCTGCCCCCCCGCTTCCTACGGGCCAGCATAGCGTCATGCAGTATTAATGCAGCATCCAGTCAGGGGCGGACTGGCACTATTTTTCAGGGTGGCTTCGTGGCTTTGAAAGGGCCCGTAGGGCGTGGCCTTCAATGGGTGTGGCCATTTTGCAAGCCTACTTTCATGCGTTAGAAGAATTGATACAAGTTGTTGGCATTAGAATCTATCATTGTTGGGTTACCTTATTATAGGAAATCAAAGATAACAAAAATTATTTTTTAGATATACGGTATATCTACACATACAGTTAACATCCACTATCTCGACTGCCCGTTATCTCGAACATCTGACATCCCCTCAGAGTTTAAGATAGTTGATGCCAACTGTATATGCATTGCACTTAAGATCGTAGGAAATTAACACGAATTGGCAAGGAAAAGCGGCATGGCCAGGACGAATTAAATGGGGGTATTCAAATGAAGCGGTCTGGGGGCAAAGCCCCCAGGAAAATTTTTGAGGACACGCCCTCTACTTTGGCTTAGAACGCTTCTCTCGATCCCATGTTTGCCAGTATTAACATAGCATTTTTGATCATTTTGTGAAATTTGTTTAAAAGATAGCCATCCCTAGGAAAATTTGTGAGTAAAAATCCTTTTCTTTGGCTTAGAGTCCCTTTCTCCATCCCATCTTTACCAATGCCAAATTGGAAACTTTGACCATTTTGTAACAGTTTTCTATGAATCACCATCCTAGGGAAAATTTTTGCGCAAAGACCTAGACCTTATACTTTGTTTTAGAACGCTTCTCACGATCCAAAGTTTGCGCGATCTCGAAATGGAAGCCTTGAAAATTCTGTGATAGCACGTCTGGGAAATTTTTTTTAAATGTCAACCTTTACTTTGGCTTAGAAGGACTCTCCCGGTGGTGACCTTCCAGCATTTCTTGGAGGAATTCCTTACACACATAGATGCACATATCCAGCTATTTTCTCCACGTTTTTGAAAGAATCTCGAGGACCACCTTTTGACGGAAGTGGGGGGAATGCCCCTCATCCGTCCCTGTGGCCACGCCATTGGCAAGGAAGTCTTTAAGTCTTTAAAGTAAAAGGAAATTATCGCGAAGAACAGAATAAAATGTGTCAACGAAAAACGAAAAACTATTTTCATTCACAACGGCAACGCAAAACTTGTAAAACAGGACAATTTAAACAACTTGAGGGAAACATTAAACTCAGGCCCTATATATCCAGATAGTCAAAAGTATAATAGCCCATCAGAACGAGAAAATCGAATGCGAACGAAGTAAGCCGAATCTTATGTTCCGGACTTCTCCTCCAGGAGAAATTTTGTACAACTTGCCATTTAGATAGCTGAGATAGTCAGAATAAGCATCTTTCGTGAGAAGTTCACCATTAAATGGGGGAAAAGGATTGCTGTTGAAGAAAGACTTCCATTTTTGAAATATTGCTTTTGAAATAGTACAGAAGTTGTTTTTGTTGTCAAGTCATCTATTAGATAATTCCATACTTTAGGCCATATGAAATTAATTAATTGATTCTCATCAGAGCTGCGTAAAAAAATTCGGGCGGGCGGCGGTTTTATATTTTATATTTTATAAAAGGGCCTAAATCTTTTAATCTCTGTATTTGGCCCTAAATCGGCTAGTGTAAAACGCAGGCCATGCAGGTTAATAAAACGCGGGTTAAATCGTGCGGGTCGAAACTAGCGGCCATGGGCATACTGGCTTTAGGCTTACAGCCTACTGATTTTGCAAGTACGATATTGCACCCCTACTGTAAATTAGTTACCTTTAGAAATATTTAATTATAGTTCCTATTATGTTCGTTCTGTTTTGTTATTCTTCTTAATAAGTGGTTAAAGGCCTTATGCAATGAAAAACTACATGCCAATATTTTTTAGTTTTTATGATGATCATAATCTTTTCGAACGATTGCAAAAAACAGAATTGAAATATCTTATACCGTTAAAAAGTTACGGCGCATCAAACTTGCTGTTTTGAGGCGTTTTGCTGCGAAAAATTTTATTTGCGTGTGACGTCACAATTATGATCAACCAGGAAGTATATCAAATTCAATATGGCGAGCTCAAGTGAAAACACAAAGTCTTCCGTAAAACGTGGTGGAAGATCTTGCGTTGCCGGTGGGCCAGGTGGCAGTAGCTGAAAAATAAGCAGTTTACAGAGGGTATCCACACTTTTCAAAAGAAAGATCTTGATGCTTCAAGATACTGAAAGTGGGTTTACTTTGTTCGGCGGCACAGGCCTAACTGGTCACCAACTAAATCGTCGATCCTCTCTGTTCGATTAATTTCGAAGACAGTTGCTTCGGCATGCGAAGTGATTTTGCCAAAGAGCTTGGGCTCAGAGGCAAGCTTAAGCTTAATAACGATGTAATACCAACGATAGATGTTACCAATACAGCAACGGAACCAGAAGAGCTGTCTGATAGAGCAGAAGACTAGTAAGTTGGTAAAATAGGCCTAAATTTTGACACAGCATTTTTCGTAAATAATTCTATTTTCTTTTTAGTTTTCGTTTGGTAGACAGATTTTTTTTGAATGGCGATATTTCATTACAAATTATTTCTGATTCCTATCACTTTCCTCTCAGATCAATGTAACTTAATTTAGATTTATTTGAATTTTTTATGGGAGGGCCCTTTGAAAACCAGCACTTGTGCTGAAGGGCTACCCTCTCCTTAGGTAAATATTGAAATTGAAATCAATCTGTGTTGTGTGGGTATGGGGATCTTACTATTCCCCTATCGTCCTTACTTTTTAAAAGTTTTAACAGATATTGAAACAATCAT
>REGM01000185.1:9890-76427 GCA_004194415.1 Aurelia aurita
CCCCCCCCCCCACCGCCCTCGAATGCCATATTCAAGACAGGTCTGTGACGATTGACGATGGAATGGCAGACATCGACAACGAAACAGCGAGATGAGGCTTTAGCGTTTCAATGTTTTCATTTTTATATAGTTTAGCAGATTTCCACTCCTGGGTTGATGTTTAAAAGTGCGGGTTTACTGATTTGAGATTTCTTAGGGGTTTCGGACTTGTTCTGTCTTGGTTGTCAAAGGAAGAAGGACTCTACAGTAATCAGAAAATCAATACGAGAGCAGCAAGGCTCAAAACCCCTCAAAACCGTAGCTATGCTTGAATTTCTGATAGCTAAAACACGGATTTCGTATTCGGAGGAAAATCGACAACTGTACACTTTGTGAGCTCGCGCAGTGACTTTTTCACGAAAAAACTTGGCAAAGTTGCTGAAGTTTGAAATCCTTAACGGCCTTCTCATAACTCATTCTGTGCATAAAAACCTTCATTGATTATGATCCCTGAAAGCTCTTGGCCGAACATACCAATGGCATCAACAAAGCTATCTCTGGCATCAAGCTGGCGGTACAATAAAAACAAGCGCTGAACGATGCGAAATAATTTACAGTCCAATAATTTATCGACTGTAAAACCTGCGTACGAAACCTTGATCATGTTCGTTCATTGATCATGTTCGTTGAGCTTGGTTTACGATACTCACCAAAGAAATCAAACACAGTAGTGTGTATGAAATGACCAGAAGAAGCGACGGTATGGTGCATCACTGCCCTTGCACTTATTAAAGAAACTTGTCGGCCTATCCTTTACGTAAGTTTAAGATTCCTTCGATATTACGTGAAAACTTTGATGCCCCCTAGAGAAAAGAGACATGAAAAAGAAATTTCAAATCTTACGGCTTTCTTGGAAAAAGATTCAAGCGATGTTTTGTCTTTGCCTTCAAGCTATTCGTACTGGCAACAATAGTAGAGAATAATAAATCCCAGCGTTAAACTATCGTAAAAGATACTCGATAGCCAGGCCTGTTTTATTAAATCTATCGTTCAATGAACAATTAACTCTCCAGGTTTCGCCATGCGAAGAACTTGTTGTTCGTATTAATTAGATTAAATGAAGTAATCAACAATTTCGCAATAGGAATAACTTTTATGTTCGCATGAGATCGAATGAGTTCGCTTGCGACTTCGCATCATGAATTTCGTATTCATTCGCACGAAATCGTACTGCTTCGCGCGAAAGCGAGCGACTCCTTGCGAATTTCGTACGAGTTAAGTTACCAATGGCCTGTACTGTACAATACTTATACAATTAATAACATTACAATAATTAGAAGGACTACAACAGATAATAAATCAAATAACAAGGATGATACACACGATATACATAAAGTAAAAGAAAGAGATAAGACTAGCAAATGTGTATGAAGGGGAATTCTCATAAGGAGGAACTCTCTCAGTAGCTAAGCTAATCAAGGAACTGGAACTGGTGTTTGTGATTAGAAGCGTATTGCGTTGGCAAAGTTTCTTTAGATAAATTCATCTAAAATGATTCTCTTGCTTCATCCCTGCAAAGTGGGCTATCCCATCTGTTTCAGTTTACATTATCCCATGCTGAAGCAGAATGAAAATATCCCGGCAAGACAGGACTGGATGAACTTCCCATTTAAACGCAAAGTGAAAATTATATTTTTCTATAAGGCAGCCGGGATATACCGGCTAAGTAAGATCATGTAACAAGGCCCTTAAAATGTTTGTCTCTAATATTTCTAAAGTTTGAGTCACCAATTTTCTCTGCTGTGCAAGTACCATACGTTGAATATTAGCCTGTTGCCACCTGCAAACTTTTGTTTCCAAAAACTACCTAGAACGACTGCAATAGACAAAATCGGCTAAGGTTTGTTTGCTCCCACTTCAAGTCAAGTGATCAATCTCTTGATAAAACATCTTTTGATTTCTTTAACATACTTCATATACCATGAAAACTTATGTCATGAATGCAAAAAGTAAAGTAATACTAAAACTTCCAAAGAGTGTGGTCACATGTTTTTGAATTGAAGGTGTTGTGGCGCATTGGTGTAATCCTCTGACTTTGCAGCCAGAACAGTCAGGCGGACAGGGTTCGATCCCAGGTAGAGCCCCACCATTTGAGCGTCATGACAAGGGGTCGCGGACTCGATTAGGTCTTCTCTACTTCTGCGATCCCAGCGCTTGGCGCTAAAAAACGCAACTTCACCTTCACCGCCGGTAAAACAAACCTTCACCGATTAAGTCTATTCTTTGTTTGTCCATGGCCCAAATGTCTTTTTTTATTCTCAGAACCTGTTTGAGCTTTTTCTCAAATTCTCTGTCAGGATAGTAGAAAGTTTGATCATAGTAAGTTAAGTAGTTGGTGATAGGTAATAAGAAAGAATAGTGTATTATTCTTCTAATTTTATCTTCAAAGGAAATTCAGGTTTGGTATCACCATTTGAGCAAAGATACAAAGCAAGTGTTCTGTTCCATGCACCCAAGGAAGTAGCTTCAAATCCATTTGACGACAATGGGATACGTATGGTAAGTTATACAGTACTTCGCATGGCTTTCATGGCTTTCCTGCCTAAGAATTCTCAAGAATTTATTAAGAATTCTTGATTAAACAAATTTACAGTCTTTCATATGACTCAAGAATTCGTAAGAATTATTGAGAATTCTTGTCATGTTAATGTGCGCAAGGTATACTTTAAAGATGTAGCTTCAGGCCTTTTTCAATCAAAATTTGATGCAAGTGGTCAGTCAGTCACGTACATCAGTTGAGTTGCATGCGCTATTCATGGCTTTCAGCTATGAGCTTTAGACAGTAAACTCTCAAGACAGTAAAGCATGTACAGTAGATGGAGGAATGAAATAGTTTTAGAAATACAACTCCTTTGAATTATGTTATGAAGTATTTAATCACTTAATCTTCAAAAGTATCAATATCTCTTTTGGGCAGTCCAACATTTGCTCTTCAAAAGAATTATAAAGGAGTTATGTGCTCAATTAATCGCTCTTGTGACATTACTGGGGCGTGCAAGCCCTATTGTGCGCGCAAGCGCTATTGTGCTTGTCCCAGTGAAAGCCCTGAACTTCATGACCTTGTTTTTCTTGAGACAATGTGGTATATGAACTGTGTGTGTTTGTATGTTGATGACACAGACCCAATAAAAAGTGAAACATTTTGAAAAATCACAAAAATTTGATTTTGTTACTGATCTTGAAATCTTACCAAATGAATTTAATTAAAATCATATTAAGAAAGTGATGATATACTATATAATAGAATTGCGGCATGAAAAACAACAGCATAATGGCACAGTCAAAAAGCTATATCTGGAAATTTTATGAAAGTTTGAGTCCCAGATGGTATAAGAGACATATGCAACCAAAAAAACTTCTATCCATAATCCGACCCCCTGCAAAATCCACATTTGGTATTCATGACCCAATAGGTTTATCCTACATTTTTCAATTGAGGGTTGGTCTCAGCAAATTGAATTTTCACAAATCCAAGCACAATTTTAGAGATACCATAAACCCAATGTGCCCTACGAACGATGGCATTGAGGATACGGAACACTTTTTGTTGCTCTGCCCTTCCTTTGAAGTACCGCGAAGAGATCTTCTCGCTGGAGTTTCTGCTTTATTACAACCATATGGATATATCAATAATTCAAATAAGGTTTTGATGTAGATTTTATTGTATGGTGATAAAGACCTTCCCAAGGACCTTAATAAAGGTATAATTCTTAGCTTTATCCACAAAACTGGTCGACTAGCTTAGAAAATTCAAACTCCGTTACAAGCCCCCGTTTAGTAAATGTTTTTCTTTTCTTTGTCTTATGTTTGTTTTTGTATTTAATCGTTTAGGTGTAACATGTTTGTAGTTGTATACTTATNCTGGAGGGGGAGCAGTGGCTGCAGCTGCTGTCGTAGTTGTTCTCTCGGCCTGGATTTCTGTTGTTCCGCATCATTGCCTATGCTTGCCTGACCGAAAATGTGAAACATGCTCTTATTCATAAGTATTTTATCGTTTACGTGTAGCTTTTCGTAGTTGTATAATTAGTTTAAGTCCAGTTTCATGTCCTTTATGTAATGGCCATGGGGTAGTCATTCTCTTTTGCTTCCTGTGGTATCGTCCTTGTAGTGTCGTAAAGTTCATCTATAGTGTCTTAAGTAGTTTGTTATTGTAAAATTTTAATTGAATAGAAAAAAGCATTCTTAAACTTGTCTTTCTTTTTAGCTGTGTCTTCCTAGAGGATTGAAGTTCCAAGTAAATAAACAGCCTGAACCAGGATTCCATTCATTTCTTCTAACGAGAGAAGATGGCTCAAGGGTCTATTGTTGCTGCCTCACGTTTTATGAAGAAGTTGTCAGCGAGAGCATATGTGCAGCCATGCTGACGCTGTCAAGTATGTACGTTGCTGAGCAACACTCATCAAAAAGAAGTGAGCATGAAGGGCAAAGAAAGGAAAAAGTGAATGATTCTCCAAGTCATAGGAAACCAAAAGTACGACTGCAAGTGGAATCTGCAAGGTTTGTACATGGGGATCCCAACATATAGCGGCGAAGCAACTTCGGATCTTTGCCAAGCTTTAAATTAAACATGTAAAATGTTATTGCCCCATTCTTTCAAATGAATTGCTTGAAGGGAAGTTTATGTAATTTGCCATAATTCCAGAGAGAGCATCTTTGATATCATAATTTTTTGGAATTACAGCGTTTTTATGTTTTATGAAAGGATGTTCGAGAGGAGGTATCTAAAGCTTTGACAAACATTAAAAGAACCATAAATTCTAAACTAATTGAGGGAATTCAATATGATCAATACAAGAAAAACTTCATTTTTTGAAGGTCTACAAGATGGTAGCAAGCAAAAGTCCGTAGCGTTTATGGTTCACGGTGTAGCAATTTGATGACGTCACAACTTCAAAACTAGTTTCTATAAAAACGCTGTAATATGAATACGCTGTAATTCCAGAAATGATTATGACATACAAAATGCTCTTTCTGGGATTATGGCAAATTACCTCGAGTTCCCTTCAAGCAATTCATTTGAAAGAAGGGGGCGATGATATTTTCCGTGAATATTTTTGCAAAGATTTGACGCCTATGGTTAGTAGTGAGGGGGACGTTACGTATTCTGACGCAGTTGCTTGTAAAGTTTTCTTGCCTATGCTTTTGTCTTTTTGTGTCCTTGCACTTATTCAATTAAATGCAGCACCTTGAAAAAGACTAACCATCAATGTGTAATAATCTAAATTCTGTCTGTTTTGAATTTAGTTCAGATGTACCGGGTGTCCAATGAAAAGTAAACAGATTTGCTCGGGCATAGCGATGAAAATTTAGCTTTAATTAATGGCTAATCATTTTCAATACGTTCCTCGATAGTTAACTTGGACATAGATACCTTGTTTGTTGATATTGATGCTTTGAGTGTTGTAATATTAATGCTGGAAGTTCAAATTTGCTGTCACCTCCAAACTATAGCTTTGGCGTTCTGGCCTAGGCAAATTCGTGAAACACAGTCAATAAATCAACAATTGCCTTGACAAAATTTGACAAAATTAGATTATGGTATATTACATTTGCTAGAACTCATCCATGCATCCATTTGCTAGGAACTTTCAAATAGAAATGCCTAAAAATATCGCTCGATCCACTCCCTTGGGTCCACACTCATTTGGAAAATTGTTATTATTAATTCTCGAAAAATCCTTAGTACACATTGATGTATGATAAATTGATTGTGTTAAGTTCTTGCATTTCACACAAAGAATTAAAAGTTTTTGTCATCACAAAGTTAATTTGAAAGTTCTCACTCTACTTTTTGCAGATACAACCCAAATGAAGATGTTCTATTTTGCCCGAAATGCCTATGTCTTATCATGCAACAACCTTTCATTGGCGCTGCTGAGGCTTACCTTCGAGAGCTCCACCGTATAGCTCTAAACGAGGCTGACCTCGTATTACACACTGAGTCAACTGTTTATAACATATTGTACGAGGTTCCTGCACCGCCGCCGGGAAGAACCCTCCGGTTTTCATGTGGAGGGACAGCTATCACTGTTCAGCAACCGAATTTGGATGAACTACCGTTGTTCGATTATTCAATTAAAGATGTCTTTCTCACATTGGGTATTGAAAATGTGGTAGATTTGTACACATGCGTGTTATTGGAACATCAAGTTCTTATTATTGGGTCAGGTGAGTTTTGATAGTGCTGGTATTACCGTCTGTTAGCTTCTATAATCTTATCTCAGAAGTTGTCTCACATAAATTTAAGCGAAACTATGAAATTTTACCAGTAAGCATAGGTTCCAAATCTTTAGAAAGAGTGTTGTAAAATTCTATGACCTATGTCTATGAATTAAATAGCTTGGAAGAAACTTTAGCTACTTTTCTGTAATTCTACCGTTGGACTTTTCAGAAATCTTCAATATTTTTCGAAATTACAGGGTATTTTATATTTCAACTTAGTTGAGGGTGTGACGTCACCAAATTTCTAAATCGTAAACCAGAAGAGGGAAAGACTTATGCTTGATAGCATATTGCAGACATGGCTTTCTTGACATTATTCTGTGTTTCTTCAAAAAGTTTAGAAATTAGAATGCTTTTAATTTTTGTCCCAAAACTTTTCCGGAAAAAAAGGAGAAAAACCTTTTAATTTTGAAAATATTGAAGATTTCTAAATTGTCCAGCAAGATTTCTAATGAACAGCTATATTTTTATTTGCATGCTGAACATCCGTATACAGGCAAGGTTTTTCTTTTTTGTAGATTTGCAGAAATTCATGATGATATCTGAAGCGACAACCAATCTGTTATTCCCACTTCATTGGCAGCATGTCTACGTACCCATTTTGCCAGCCAGTTTGCTGCATTTCCTAGATGCCCCGGTCCCCTTTATCATGGGTGTCTACTGCCAGACAGACGAAGACAAGGAAAGTCTTGATATTCCATGGGAAGTGAGTCAATTACAAGGACTGTACAAGATTTTAATAGTAAACACGTGGTGCGTGTCAGATAATTTCTTAAGCCTGCAGTGGGGGCTAAGCACATCTGAAACTTGAGGCTCGGAATCCAGCTGTATCTCTATAATATGGCATGAAAAATCTGATTGTATTTGTTAATTCTGCGGAGCTGAAACCTGTACAAAATATCTTCATTTGCAATGTATTTGCTGCTATTTGCCTGCATCATGGAGAGAAAGTCGTGGTTTTTTTTAATTTTGCTTATACAGGCCCTTCGAGCTATTTCTTTTGCACATTCAGGGTAACGAACCAGCTTTATGCCATACTTTTCAGGCTGATATTTGACCAAGCACTTTATTAAAGCTAACTTACCCTGACCTGCTATAACTTTTTTTTTCTTTTTTTTTTTTATATATATCATTAAAACTAAAAACACAAAACTTGCAATACATTGTACCATCCATAGCCAAAATAGACACAGCGTCACCGAGTTCTGGCTATGAATGGTACTTACAATTTTCAACTTTAAATAAACTTTAACAAAAGAAAGGGAAGTAAGAGAAATTAATGTAAATGAAAAGAACCTAAGTGTGTCTCAAAATAGATGTCAGGACATTCCACAGAACAAGAATAGACCTCTTTCGCAATGACGCCAGCTCCGAAACGCATCCCGGAACACCCCCACCCCCTATAACTTACCGCGTAGACTCCTTTACCAAACCGTAGCCCGAACCATTACTCTAACCTACCCTAACTTAATCCTTATTTACCCTAACAGACTCTAATTTGCCTAATAGACTCCCTAATAACTTACCATATTAATTTGATCATATTCTCTATTATTTGTTCGTCTTTTTGCGGTGCTTCTGCTTACCAGCTTACCGCAACTAGAGAATAACCGTAAAGACTAACTCTAACTTACCCCGAAGACTCCTTTTCCAAGACATAGCCCTGTCTCTTTCCCAATCAGACTTAACTTTCTGATATTTGGAGGTGGCTCGCTAAACTGCTCATTAGGCCATGCACCATGTAGCTTACTGTTGAAGCAATTAGACTTGAAAACTGAATAGACTTGACTGGATTCTGAATTCTTAATTCCTGATTCTTGATTCTTAACTCTTGACTCTTGACTCTAACAAATATGAGGTCAAACTTTAAGGTAACTTTTGCAGGTAAAGAATGAAAGAGATCGTCTTTTGCAATATCCAAGCTTGGTCTTAGTTTTTTGAAGTATTGAACCTTTTTTTGTTTTAATAAAATTTACAACGAAACCTTTTACTTTTAGTCTGCGTTATGCCTTGTGGATCTTGATGAAAACCGAATTGAATTACCGGAAGAAATTCCCGTCCTACCCGGCAGAGCAGATTTGATCAAAGAACTCGCTGATGTCCTGTCGAAATATGGTGTAACTCCGCCGAAAGGCTCGATATATCTCAGACCAAATAACACATCCAGGCGGGAAAATGCTTACGACAGTAATTCGAACTTCGAAAGCCTTGATACTGATCTCGAAAGCTCTTACGAAAAGGCAGAANTGAAGCAATTAAACTTGAAAACTGAATAGACTTGACTGGATTCTGAATTCTTAACTCTTGACTCTCGACTCTTTACTCTTGACTCTCGACTCTTGACTCTTGACTCTCGACTCTTGACTCTCGACTCTTGACTCTTGACTCTCGACTCTTGACTCTTGACTATTGACTCTTGGCTCTTGGCTCTTGACTCTAACAAATATGAGGTCAAACTTTAAGGTAACTTTTGCAGGTAAAGAATGAAAGAAATCGTCTTTTACAATATCCAAGCTTGGTCTTAGTTTTTTGAAGTATTGAACCCTTTTTTGTTTTAATAAAATTTACAACGAAACCTTTTACTTTTAGTCTGCGTTATGCCTTGTGGATCTTGATGAAAACCGAATTGAATTACCGGAAGAAATTCCCGTCCTACCCGGCAGAGCAGATTTGATCAAAGAACTCGCTGATGTCCTGTCGAAATATGGCGTAACTCCGCCGAAAGGCTCGATATATCTCAGACCAAATAACACATCCAGGCGGGAAAATGATTACGACAGTAATTCGAGCTTCGAAAGCCTTGATACTGATCTCGAAAGCTCTTACGAAAAGGCAGAACGAGTCCCACCAAACCGAACATCGAGTTTCAAGGGGCAGCGGACAAGAGGACGTTTGTCAACTGGAGAGCGGCCGACGATCAGGAGAAATAGGTCGCATTCTTCATCGCCATCACTGAGGCGCAAGGGTTGCAATGATATCAGTTATAAAATGCAGTCCAGGACGCTAACGGTCTTTGATGGTAAAAAGCGAACCAATGGAGAGAAAGATGATGCGAATTTGGGGGAGAGAGATGCGACGAATGAGAGCAAGACTTTGCCTAATCCACGATTAGCAGCCATGATGGCCTTAGCACAGAAAGCTGGGATCGATCCGAATTCAGTTATAAGCAAAGACCGGCTTGGTGGTGATTTAAGCAAAGCAACTTATGTTGGGAGAGAAGATTTATTTATTTATGGAGAACGTGCTCAACAAATTAGTCGCAAAATGCAGCATGAAAATGAATTGAATACCATAATTCGCGACATATTTTTGAATCGTTTTACGCAACTTTTAGTGGAATATGAATCATTTGTCATCGTCCCAAAGCAGGACCGAGAGCAGTGGTTATCAAACCGTGAACATATGCAAAACTTTGATAAAGCCGCCTTCTTGTCTGACCAGTCTGCAACCGCCTTACCCTTCATGACATTATTTGTAGAAACGCAAGCATTTGCCAGTTTGATTGATATGAAGATTCTTGCATCATGGGATGATACCAGTCCGAGGCTGTCGTTCTTCGATAAGAAGAGAGATCTGCTAAAAGTGAGGCTGGGAATTATTCGATCACATGTCTACGAGAGATGCATTTATTTTCCAAAATCAAGTAAGTTTACTCAGTAAGAATTTTATCTGCTTTGCCGTGCAGTCTACGATGATAAAACACTTGAACTGAAGTTTTCAACAGAGAAAGACGTCCCATGGTGACTAAGTCCTGAATATGATTCGTAATTTTCTAGTTTTCGGCTTTCAATCCACATGTTTGTGGTAGGTGTGACGTGTCAATGGTAGCATAGGCTCCAAATCTTTAAAAAGGTCGGTGTAAAATTGTGTGACCTATTTCTCTGAATGGAATGGCTTGAAATAAACTTTAGCTAATTTGTAATAATTCTACCGTTGGACTTTTCAGAAATCTGCAATATTTTCAGAATTAGGGTGCTTTCCTTCTTTGTTAAGAATTCAAGAAAAATTTTGAAGAAAAATTAAAACCATCGTAATTTCTAAACTTTTTGAGAAAACAAAGAATAATTCTCCAGAAAAACATAGTTTATGAACGTCTACAATATGGTATCAAGCAAAAGTCTTTCGCTCTTCTGGTTTGCGATTTAGAAATTTGATGACGTCACATCCTCGAATGAGTTAAAATATTAAATACGCTGTAATTTCGAAAATATTCCAGATTTCTGAAAAGTCCAATGGCAGAATTATAGCAAAGTAGCTAAAGTTTGTTTAAAGCCATTCGATTCAAAGAAATATGTCAATGAATTTTACACCGACCTTTTTACGCCAATTTAAAGATTTGGAACCTATGCTGTCAATGGTGATCAATGATGGGGGCATGCAAGTTGACGATCTAGTTTTAAAATTGAACAAAAGAAGGCCGCGTTTATTTTTCCAATTCATAGATTAGTGGTCCAATTGTTTTGATAATCTATTGAGATCATCAAATACAATGGAATACAATAGGCTATATTTAGATTTCCCAGGCTCCTAACTTAAGGTTACTGCCCTGGTTAATAAGACCAAAAGTATCATTTTCAATTGTTTCCTTTTATCAATAATGCAGGGTCGAATCTACAATTTGAAACCCTCCCAGTCAATATCTAAGCACTGGAAGTAATGATAATTCTTAGTTAAAGATAAGAAACTAAAAGTTCCAGTAGAAATTTTTTCCTAAATAGGAAGGGATTAACGATAATCACTTGACCTTCAAGATGAAATGATTTCGTGTTAATCCACCTGTGGGATATCAACTTTCGCAACTTTGCCGCGTTATTTCGATTTATTGACATTAGTACTTGGTCACACGCTTCATGTTGCTAATGGCTTTGCCCCGGTTTATTAGTCACGTTTTTAAGAGCCTTCACTAAAAGCCGGCTTTCTCGGAACTAAAAAATCCTCTAGTAGTAGGTACTAAGTTTCTATTTAGGACCCGCAGGACCAATCAAATGATGAGAAATTTGGCACAATGGGAGATAATGCATGTAGCTACCAAAGGGTTTCTGCGTTTTTTTGACAATCCACTGGTCTGGATTTTAGACCGAACAAAGCTGCCGTGAGGGCTAAGAAACTTAATGCAATTATTTCGGAAGCTATAGCTTGAAAATTTGATATTATATCAAAATTCTCAGACACCCTTTGGTAAACAAGGAAACGATCTATCGGCTTAAGTTATTTTCGTGATTCTACGGTCTTGCTGGGGGTCCTAAATAGCCTTTGAAGGAAGGGTATTTAAAAATCATGATAACTTTGATAAATGATTTTCAACTGGATTTCCACATAGGGGTATTCCTAATTAATTTACGCATCGAATGATGTATGGGTTCGCTATCATCCACGCACTGTACGGCCCCTCAGAGGAAAACACTGAAATTACTGCCGTGAGGGTGAGCAGTAACCTTAAGTTGCCTTATATCTCCGTCAAGTGCCTTAATATTGATGGGAATTTCTAATTTTCCGGTGAAAATTGTGTGAAAAAATTTCAGTGGAAATATACGATCTGGCAACGGCTATAAATTGATGAAATCGATATGTGGTCTTGAGTTTACCAAAAGTATCAAATGCATTGATAAACTGAAACAAGTCCTTGAATGAGTTGTCTGCCTCGAGTTGAACAGAAATGCCTCACTCGTGCATTTAGAGATTATTTTTGAAAGTAGGCTGTCTCTTGTTCAGTACTACGGAAGGACCCAAGCGATTCCCCGACAGAACTTATTAGCAATTTAGACCAAATGCCAAAACTCTGGTTTGGAAGTTCAACTCTCAAAGTATTTTATTGTCAACTAACAAGGTTTATATGCTCTAGTTTGCTTTCGAGCTTTATTCACTCTAGGCCTAAACAAATTTTGTACCTTCTATTTGGTCATCCGATTGTTAAAATTGTTGCTTAGAGTATGTTATCTTATAGCATCGTTTGATTCACACAACAGAGAATGTCCTCAATGTACGAGCTTTCTAGATTTATGTCAGGAATGCAAAACAATTGGATCTCATAGGGTCCTTTATAAATTTCTAACAACGAATAATTTCATGAATTTCAAGCCATCTTTGGGATCTACAATAACTCTCAAATTGATTTATCTTGGACAACATTTTACAGAAAAGAAATTTTAAAAATTTTGTATAAAAACTGAATAATGTCAGTAGTTGTGATATGATTGTGGACTCCAAAATGCTTCATGGTCATTTATTTCTGCTTTATATCGGAAATATAGAAAAGTATAAGGTTTTATGGCAATATATAGAAAAAGGCATACAACTTGTTACAGTGGAACCAACATTCTGTTTTGTAAAAATTACTTGATTAAATAAGAAATCCCCGGAGGAATTTTTTGTTTTTGCCGTTTTTTGCCATTATTATTGAATATACCTTACGGAAATTCAAAATGAATGTCTCATCTTTTTTGCTTTATACTTTCTTCTAACAGAAGTAAATCTGCATATGCTTTGGGATTGCTTCGATATAAATGGATTTCCAACAAGCGCTTTTTTATCTTTTACCCAAAGATCAGCTTGTATCTAGATAAGGATTTTTCTCATTTTATATTTAGCGAATTACAAAGGAATTGCTCTTTTCAAAATGCGATATTGGATGCACAAACTGTGGATTTTTTACGTAGTTTTTACCAAACCCCTTTAAATTTCTATCTTACAGTTGAAGCATACGTCAATCGATCAAATCACGTGGACTATACCGCACAAGCACCCCATCAACTGAAGCAAGTCCCGATAAGAGGTAATTTATTTCTAGTAGCCTACAGTTTTTCATAAAGATTGCTTATAAGTGACAGATTGGCCCTCGAGGATAATATCGCTAAATTTTACCTTGACTTATATGTACGTAAAACCTCATTCGTAAAAAATATTATCAATACCACTTTTAAAAACAAAATATGGCCTGAAAATGTGTCTCAAATTGTGTCGCAATTTGTGTTTCTCTGCCAGGTGTCTGAAAAACGTCCGCACGTTTGAAAAAAACACAATTTTGATTACGAGGCCAATCTTCAAATTTATTTTTTGGCAAGTCGATCAAGGACCAAATTATTTCCCCAGGTATTGCTCATCTTGTCGATTTGTTTAATAATTAGCAACAGTGGCTCGTTTAAGGGCCTCCTGGTTTTGAAACATGCTACAAAAAATATATCTAACTAGTTATAGGGAATGTAAGTTATCAGGGCAAGTCATTTTTCCACATCTTAAGATGTTCCTGCAATGAATATTTTAAGATCGCAATCAGAAATGCGCACTTAATCATTAATGACTTTTCTGTTTAACTTAGAATATCCACCAGAATATGGAACTGCCATTTTTTTAGCTTGTTCTTTTCGAGGATATCTACTATCATGACAAAGGACAAACTCAAATCAAAGCAAACGCTTGTGCAAATAGTGTTGCATGGTTATACATTTTTTTTTTGCATTATCAGAATAAACAAATTTTGGAATCAACGCCAAAACTCATACATAAATCAGAACGAAAAATGAAAATGAATTTTGAAAATTCATAGCACCAAAAGTACTGGATAGATTCGAATGAATCGAATTCCGCATGATAGCCGAGAGATTGAAGTATTTTTGTGATTTTTCTTCCGTATTTTTGAGCATTGAAAATATAGGTAAATTTAACTTTACGAAAATTTCTTCGTTGCAAAATGCGCGAAAAAGGGCTTAAAACACTGATCAAATTGTAAAGGAACTCTTCGCACAGAACAACAATGAAGGTAAATTTTTTCTAGGATAAAAGATATCGTTTGCACATCTATTGCCATGGGATTGAAAAACTCCAGTATTTGTTTGAATATTTATTTCCTATAACTGTCGAGAGGGAAGAATACCCTTGCTTATTGTTCTGTCTGAGGAGATTCCATGCGATTTGATCAAGTGTTTTAGGCCCATTTTCAGCCATTTTGCAACCAAGAAATTTTTGCAAAGTCGAGTTTAACTGTGCTCATAACGACACGAGAAAAATAAAAAAATACTTCGGTCTTTCGGCTNAAAGGACAAATGCAAATCAAAGCAAACGCTTGTGCAAATAGTGTTGCATGGTTATACTTTTTTTTTGCATTATTAGAATAAACAAATTTTTGAATCAACGCCAAAACTCATACATAAATCAGAACGAAAAATGAAAATGAATTTTGAAAATTCATAGCACCAAAAGTACTGGATAGATTCGAATGAATCGAATTCCGCATGATAGCCGAGAGATTGAAGTATTTTTGTGATTTTTCTTCCGTATTTTTGAGCATTGAAAATATAGGTAAATTTAACTTTACGAAAATTTCTTCGTTGCGAAATGCCCTAAAAAGGGCTTAAAACACTGATCAAATTGTAAAGGAACTCTTCGCACAGAACAACAATGAAGGTAAATTTTTTCTAGGATAAAAGATATCGTTTGCACATCTATTGCCATGGGATTGAAAAACTCCAGTATTTGTTTGAATATTTATTTCCTATAACTGTCGAGAGGGAAGAATACCCTTGCTTATTGTTCTGTCTGAGGAGATTCCATGCGATTTGATCAAGTGTTTTAGGCCCGTTTTCAGCCATTTTGCAACCAAGAAATTTTTGCAAAGTCGAGTTTAACTGTGCTCATAACGACACGAGAAAAATAAAAAAATACTTCGGTCTTTCGGCTTTCAACTAAAACTTGATTCCTTCCATTCCATCCAGTACTCTTGGTGCCATGAATTTTTAAAAGTGGGGACTTTTGCTGGCTCACCCGGTATAGAAAGAAGACAAACTTAAAGTTGTCCCATTTTTCACATCAAGTAATCTCTCGGATCCTTTATTGATTTATGAACGTAGGGTTTTTTCTTTTCGTCAGAAAAGACCAGAGGAGTCTTTCCTCGACTTCAAGTTGAATTGCTGAGTGGAGGGACTGCTTCGTCAAGGTATTACATGCCCCATAATTATAACTTTTTAGTGAAGAAATAAAGAAATTAAACTTTTCTCTTTAATTTCATCTTATTGTTGCGTTCTAAGCAGTGGTGGACAGTTAAAAGCAAAGGCCGTGTCCTTCGATATGCGGATTTCCTAAGATCGACAGTTTTCCTTATATCGAATGATTAATATGCACGTATGGTCTCTGCTATAGATTTAAGGAATTTCCTTTACACACCAATTTTTTAGGAAGCTTTGTTTACTTAGAAAACAAATTTTGCTCCTAAACAAACACTGCTACGGAAAAAAAACATGAATTGTTTGGGATGTGCTTAGGTGAAATCACGCGGAACAACGGTAACCCCCACTGAAATTTGATCCTGAGTCCATGTTCGAAGTCAATTTTCCCACCTGAACGGGGTTTTTACACAATCTGCAGTTTCCCATTTTCGTTCCGCAGATCGAGTAAGAATCCCATGATCGAAGGAAAACCGTCGATCAAAGGAACATTTGCATATCGAAGGACTCGATCTCAATACATTTTTCAACCTCTATCTTCAAATAAAATGCTACCCTTGCCATTAATTATTTGGAGCTACAACACCCTCTCACTACCAGCTTTGCGCTATTGGTATGAAGTATATTGTGAAACTGCGCTAAAAAGAAACCTTTACCCAACTTTCTAACGCAATACATTCAAAATTCTGAAAATAGGAATGCTTTTGTAATGGCAAAATAGGACCAGTTCTATCCAATTTTCATTATCTATAGTTAGAGAATTGTAGGAAAAATTTGTTTNACATTCAAAATTCTGAAAATAGGAATGCTTTTGTAATGGCAAAATAGGACCAGTTCTATCCAATTTTCATTATCTATAGTTAGAGAATTGTAGGAAAAATTTGTTTATATTTGACTATAAATCTTAATTCTTTGAGACCTTTTCTTTGTGCGATGTGCTAAAAAGCTACTCAAATTTTGTCTTGTAGGAAAGTTAGCAAAGTGAATTGGAAGAAGCGTGACAAGAAATTGCAACAGCAGGAACACATTTTGCTGAATAAGGCCCTAAAGTCGAATCAGGTATGGCTTAGATATCATTGTAATATATATAGTAAATCGGTAAAGTTTAAAATCTCTTCAGAAATTAAACCTGTTTTTGGGTGGGGGACAAATTAGCCCCCACCACCCCCTAAGTATATTTTTCTGGTAAGTCAGTTAGGAAAATGATTTCGCCACATAAATTTTTGAGTTTTAGCAGCTACCTATTGTGCAACTTCCTGTTAAATATCATTGAAATATTTGAACAAACGAGGGGGAGGGAAGTAATCCCCCAAAAACTGACCCAGTCAAAATTGCCAATCATAAATATCAAGATTTAGTGGAATTCTGCCCCAAAAACGATTTTTTGGTAACATTCTTCCTCATTTCGTCTGATTTTGTCGCTTTTCTTGATCACACGCTGGAAAATGTCGACGAAAGCAATATGGGTTGTTAATTTTGGGTACTTTTACATTTTTAGAAAGTTAATGCCTAGAGCTGTTAGCAGACTAAATTTGGTTACTCTACCTACCTACCTACCATCAGTCAAGATTTAGGTTTAAGCAACTGGAGTGAGATGTGCACTCACGAACCTCGGTTTTCTGTGTTACTAAGTTATTTATTCATTCATTGATCTACTTGTAGGAAGGCCAAAAGATTCGAGAAAAGCTTGCCGATAGAGTCAAGGTGAATAGTTTTATCTGCTACATATGACTGCTTATTCTATAAATATTAAAGCAGGTAAATTTTGTCCATCTCCAGTTGGTTTTCGTGAATTTATATTGAGAAAGATGAGCAATCCGGAAATTTGTGTACCGTAAAAGTTCTATTTACCTAACCCCCTCTCTTTAAGCACCCCTCTCTAATAGGTCCCTTCTTTCAAAGCAAAACTTTTGAACAAGCCCTCCTCTCTATTTGCCTCACCCCCTTGTATCAAATATGCATGGGTACTAAAGATTTTGCATTTATTCATTAAAGCAATTTAATTTGTCTATTTTCATATGGTTTGTGTTTTATGTTGAATTGAATTTATGTATTCGACTTGCAAAATCATGTGTTTATTTTGAAAAATATTGGGTGGCAGTCAGGGAAACATATTATTTAGAGCCTTGAGAGTTTATATTTGGAATAAGCCTCCCTCCTAATGAGCACCTCTTTGGAGCTTCCGAAATTAAATAAGCCCGCCCCCAGGCTTAATAGAGCTTTTACTGTAGCTATAATATTTACATTTTAGAAATATATGCAAGAAAGTCGCCTGTTGGTTAGTGATGGAGCAGTGCCTGGAGGTGGACAGCAAACATTATCCGCCTTTGCAGATCGCCTGTTAAAGGAATGCAAAATGAAGGTATTTAAATCTTTGACAAATTTCCGACGGATTGCGTTGAACTCTCGATTGGGGATTAGTTTTGTAGTTGATACATAGCTATCCCAGTGATAGGAAGCAGAGAGTAAAGATAAATGGGTCTTTCAGTTCATGGAAAGAAACAATCGTAGGTGTACCATAAGGTTCAATCTTGGGGCCTGTTTTGTTTAATATATACCTCAATTATCTCTTCATGGTTGTGAAAGATGTTCAGATATGTAACTATGCAGATGATGTAACGAGCTATGCTTGCGATAGCAATATGGAAGTGTCATCAAAACATTAGAGAGTGATTGAGGTTCAAATTAGCTTTTATTTTATAGCTATTTTGCAAACTTACTCCCACTTTATATTTATCAATAATGATAAATAATAATAATTCATGCTAGTCTCTTCTAATCTTTGGTTGTTTTGTCCCATTAATCCAGTGATTTGTTGGTAGTTCTATCCAAGTTTTTCAATCATCGAGACTTTTTCGCCGTTTGAGAAATTTTCGACACCGACTACTGCATGGAACTCACGATGGGTAAAAGCTTGCTACAACTTTGTACAATCTTGATGACTGATCAGTTTGTGTTATTTATGCCGCTTCTGGACCTTGGTCTTCATCTACTTTTATTTTTCATAGACGAAACGAATAGTTGTGCTAAAGCTTGGAGAGGAAGCTGTGGAACTTGGCCACAACGAAAATTCATCTGCGGGTATCGAAGAGAACACATTGATCGCTAGCCTTTGTGATCTGTTGGAGAGGGTTTGGAGTCATGGAGTACAACTGAAGCAGGTTCGTAGTATATAACTCTTTTGGTTTCTATCGACTATTGCTAAAGAGGAATATTCCGTTCATATCTTTTTTAAATGTATCATAATACCATACAACTAATACAGTAGACAGATTAGCTGAGTCCCTTGTATCCCTGTGGTAAACCTCGCTCAACAGGGACTCATAATGAAACAGTGCACAAATGGCCGTGCTTAGGCCCATTCTCGGCTATCACCTTGTGGAAACGCAGTGCAGCAAAAAACCCATTTAGCACTCAGTTGATGACAAAAACTTGGGATACGTAAGTAGTGTAAGGTTCAAACTGTCTATTGAAGTTTGAATCACAATTAAATTCGTCGAATCTTGCTGGCTGATTGCCGCCAAGAAATTTGTGGCGAGGGCCTAGATAGAGTCAAGTTTTCACAGTAATCTTATGAATCTCTGGTGAGCGAGACAATTTCATTCAAGTCAAAAAGCGCAGGGAAAGAAGGGATTCAGGTAACAAGTCTACTATTAACGCCCTAACAGTGAATTATAAAGAAACTGACTTTTCACCAAACCAAAAATGCTAAACGTGGTAGGAGAAATCCATCTTAGAAAGAGCACAACAGAACTCGAACACTGAGAAACAGCAAAACTTGAGGCATTGTTTTAATGTTTTAATTGATATACCACGTGCGCCAAAAAAACTATCCACGTTTGAAAAATCGTAGTACCTAGAGTACTGAATAGATTTGAATGAATCAAAGTTTGGTTGATAGCAGGAAGACTGAAGTATTTTTGTGATTTTTCTCGTGTTTTTATGAGTACAGATAATACAGCTAAATTCGAATTTAAAAAAATTCTGTGTTTGCAAAATGCCTGAAAAAGGGCCTAAAACACTTGATAAAATCTTACAGAAATTTCTCACACCGTACAATGCAAAATTACAGTTTTTCACGGGTATCGGATGTCGTCTGCACTTGTATTGCCATGGGATTGAAAATCTTTAGTATTTCTTTAAGAATTCATTTCCTATAACGCGGGAGAGAGATTAAATGCTCTTGCATCTTGTTCTATGCGGGAGATTTCGTACGATTTGATAGAGTGTTTTAGGCCTGTTTTCAGCCATTTCGCAACAAACGAATTTTCGTAAAGTTGACTTTATCGATGTTTTCTCTGCTGATAAAGACACGAGAAAAATCACAAAAATACTTCAGTCTTTCAGCTATCAGCCAAAATTCAATTCATTCAAATCCATCTCGTACTCTAGGTACTATGATTTTTCAAACGTGGATAGTTTTTTTTTGCGCACCCGGTAGAAACTTGAAATAATCTTGTCACCATAATGATTTGTGGTCTTGGATCATTTTAGATATATTTTGTATCGGTGCGGTGTTCATTAATATATTTAGCTTTGTAGTAAGGCTGGATGACTGTCTTCTGCTAAAGTGACAGTGTAGTTCTTGTACTGTTAGATATCTTATGCAATTATGATTGCTTTCATAACAATCCGGTTCTTTTTGTAGCTCGAGATTGGAAATCGAGGCTCCTCAAAGTCAAAATACGTTTTGAGAATGAGACAGGTAAGTAAATGGTGCAGGCAATTTGAGCTTTCTTTAGTGCATCGTCTGCTAGAATTTTGAACCTGTGCTGTTATTGCATCTCCCTTTGGTTTGAATGGCTTGAAAGGATCTTGAATTAAGATTTTTGAAATCTTGAGTGTTTTCAGAATTATATGGGCTCTTGTGTTTCAACTAGTCTTGAGGCTGCGACGTCATCAAATTGCTAAATCGTCAACTAAAAAGCGACAGATTTCCACTTACAGTCATATTGTAGGGTTACATAAACTATGGTTTTTTTGGAAATTCTGCGGGTTTTTTTCATTCTTAATTTAGAATGTAAGATGGTTTTGGTTTGTTCAAAACTTTTCATGAAGATTTCCATAAAAGGAAAATTGTTCTAATTCTGAGAATAATCAAGATATCAAATATTGACACAATACAATTTTAGAAAAGTACCAGAAGTTTCTATGAAGACCATTCAATCCAAAGGAACGTACAATAACGATTTACATTGTTTACCTTTTTTATAGATTTGACGCCTATAGTGTCCACTTGTTGGTAGAATCAACCTTTCCACTGCACTGTCTTGAAATTAGCCCTTACAGTAGAAACCCGCATAAAAGAACCTAGTTTTGTAAGAACCTTGAGGCTGAGATGCAATGATTAGAACTTTTTATACGAGAACCCCCAATAGGCTGAACTTTCTAAAGGTTCTTATATCTAAAAGATTCAAAGGTCTAAAAGATGGTACTCAAAGGTCTAAAAGATGGTACTGTACTTGAAAACTGCAATATCTTTCATAACAAAAACTTGATTGAAAATAGATGTATTGAAAAACTATTGAAGTTATCGAAGGAATACACTGGCATCTATAAAAATGCATTTGCACTGTACCAAGCATAATCACCCTTTTCAGAACCTTACAGGCTGAACTTGATTAGGGCCGGGTTAATCAAGAACCTCATTCAGGGCATGCCTAGGCCATACAAGAAACCTGATCGCTGTCCGCTATTTGTAAACATCCGGAATAGTGGACATCAGGCTGCCTCAAGAAAACTTAGGTTCTTTTATGCCGGTTCTGCTGTATCGTCCCTGTTCCTGTTATTTTATTTCAATTTGCTTTAGTTTTGTATCAGTTCTTAGCCTGCGTGCGGCCTCGACACTCCTCAACCAAAGTCTTGAGGCTGCACGCAGTTTAATCAGTTCTGTGATTGTAAAACATCTTTTTCTATTTGCTGTTTTAGTCTAAATCCGCATTGTGGTCTCATCTTCTCGCCTTCCAAGAAAGAGAAAAACTGAGATTAGCTCGAGAATTTGGTTTGGAAGAATCACCACACATAGAGGGTATGTTAAAGACCCATTGCACACCAACGAACTACAAACCCTTTGTTTGCAGATCGGGGCGTCTTGTGCAGCCACGCGTGGTGTCTTTTCTGTTTAGAAATGGACAGGACAAGCATAGGTTCCAAATATTTAAAAACGTTGATGTAAATTCTATGACTTATTTCTTTGAATTGAATGGCTTGAAAGAAACTTTAGCTACGTTGCTATGATTCTACCGTTCCTTGGACTTTTCAGAAACCCTGAATATTTTTCGAAATTACAGGGGAATTTATATTTCAACTCATTTGAGGTTGTGACGTCATCAAATTTCTAACTCGTAAACCAGAAGAATGAAAGCCTTTTGCTTGATACCATATTGTCGATATTCATAAACTACCGTTTTCTTGAAAATTATTAATGTTTTCTCAAAAAGTTTACAAATTACCATGGTTTTAGGTTTTTTTTCTAATTTTTTCTTGAATTCTTAAAAAAGAAGAAACACCCTCTAATTCTGAAAATATTGAACATTTCAGAAAAGTCAAATGGTAGAATTATAGCAAGATAGCTAAAATTTCTTTCAAGCCATTCAATTCAAAGAGATAGGTCATAGAATTTTAGACCAACCTTTTCAAAGATTTTGAACCTATTATGCTGACATGGCCGCTGCAATGGTGTGCAATGGGTCTTTAAATAAAATTTTGATACTATTTGATCGTTATGTCTCATGTAGGAGGGATATGTATTTGCCCTTTAAGGAAGTATAGCTTTCGCTCTCTTTTGATGGCAAGAATGCCGTTTGAAACATCATAATGCTTAGAGACAAATGACGGAGTTTAAAGATTATTTATGAAGGGGGTCTGGGTGATCGAAGTATAGCCGATTGTATTTGATGTTCTCCATAAATGGTCCAGCAATAGAATAATAAATGGCGCGTGGCTTCTTTTGTTCTATTTCTAAACCAGATCGCTACATGTGCATCATTTGTCTTTAATGGCATCTTTGAAACCGCAGCGAACTTGTTTCTGGTGTCAATAACGTGATGCTTAAATGTACCAAGTTGCCAATAATTAATAAGATATTAACGAGAACCAAAACATTCTGGACTTCAATTTCACTTCATTATTGAGGTTAGTTTTTGTCTCAAAATAACTTGAAAGGTACAGCAGCACTTTGATTGACCATTAGCTCAAATTTTTTATTTCAAAGCTACTGACTTTCAAAGCTTGCAGCCAATTTTTGTAAGAATTTTACCTAACTTTAATATTGTATATTTTGCACATTCGAACATGATGGTAATAGTCGTTCACATTCAAGGCAATTCTCTTCGTGCTGCATAGATTTGTTTGTAGATTGGTCATGGTGCTTATTTTACCCGGAAACGATATTCGAGATTATGATTCCTATCATTCTGACCTTGTTCTTTTTTTATAACAGATGAAGTAAAAAAGATAATGATTGACGTGCAAAACAGCCGGAAAACTGGAAACCTTGAAGTTATGTCAGAAATGAGTCGAATTAAACGTAGAGCCAGTCCAGAGCCAGCCTTTTCACCAAGTGCAACGCTTCGTAAATTGAGTATTGAAAGTGGCGGACACAGACTGAAGCAGTATTCTCTTGATTCTGGTCTTCAATCGAATTTGGATGCCTTGATGTCAGCTGAGATTTTAACTCGAACAGACTTCCTCATGGATCTCAGGTTAGAGCTTTGAAGTGCATTTTTAATATAAGCTACATTATTTGGATAGACTAATTGCAACATCGTAGTTATCACTATTGACGGACCTGGCGGACGTTCTAACTACGACTCATGATCATACCTGCATAGAAATCAGACTAAATTTATGACTGTGACACAATCATTGTGATAGTTATGGTGGATGGCCTAAGTAAAATCCCGAGGACAAAACGGCTCTAATTTCATTTGTTGCGTTTTTCTTGCGCTTGTGATTTATTTGCACCTATAGCTGCGAAACATTCTATTCCGCCGCCTGTCCTTTTTTGGATCAATCAGGATCCCATCACTCTCACGTTGACTGTTGCCTTTGAATCCTATATTATTTCTGAATGTCGTACGATGCGAGCGTAGGCTTCAAACCTTTTAAGAAGGTCGTGTAAATGGCCATTACATCTTTTTATGAATGGAATGGCTTGAAAGGAACTTGACCTATTGCACTGTACTGTAATTCTATCGCTGAACATTTTGAAATCGTGATTATTTTGACAAATTTGATATATTTGATATTTCAACTCGTCGTCAAATTTCTAAATCGTGAACCAGAAGATTCAAGACTTATGCTTGACACCATATTGTAGATCTTCATAAACTATGCTTTTCTTGAAAATTCTACAATTTTTCCTCAAAAAGTTTAGGAAAGGCGATGGTTTTATTTGTTCAAAACTTGCTTGAATTACTTTTATAAAAAGAGAAACACTGTAATTTTGAAAATAATCAGGATATAAAAAATGGCCACGGTAGAATTATAGCAAGGTAGCTAAAGCTCTTTTCAAGCCATTCAATCCAAACGAAAATGTAATTGCCTTTTACACTATCCCTTTAAAAGATTTGAAACCTATGCTTGCAATGCGTACATCAATTTAAAACGAGTATAGGAGTGACTAATCTTGATAACGAATATATGCTCGAAACTATGGAGCGTTGTGTTTTTTACATCTACGCTATTTTATGGTGCAATCATTTATGTATCATATTTTCGTTTAAATTCGTACATCACTAGATCTAAGCGATTACGGAGAGCTCTCTGACAACTGCCTTCAGTTTTTACCAGTGGCTGCTGCTAATTGATTACTTATTCTCATGCCTTTTAGAACTGTGCAGAATATGGCAGAAATAAAAACAGATACTGGATATGCCAGAGCTTGGACGAGGTAATTCCTCTGCTATTTTCTTTGACAAGATTTGATGATCTTTTGCATTGTTGACTTTATTGCTGCATATGATGTTACAAAAGGTAGATTTTGAAGCAATATTACTCCTTGTTATTGATTGACACGCCCGCACAAAGTGATTAATGATTACAAAAAATGGATTTCTACGGCCGATTAGCCAAGCCGCAAATGTTTAGCCAAGCGGCATAGGATGTCCTGAAACCTTAGGTGGCTAACTCACTCAATCTGCGTGCGGAAAGGTGCTGTTATTAATACAAACGGCACAACGTCACACCATTGTTGAAAACACAACGCAATCTTGTTTTGGGATAAATCTTCAGAAAATTGAATAGGTTTCTATTGGAAATTTGCAACAAGTTGCATAAAATTGCTCTAGATGCTTCCTCGCAATAGTGAGTGGGGGAAGGATAGGTAGCCAGACCTAAACCAATGATTTAATTGCACGAATAAGCTATTCTCGAAAGAAACCCATAAATCTAGTCCAAGAAAGCTGCGAGAAACTTGCCTTTGCGACGATAATTTTGTAAACATGCCCACAAACTCCATCACTTGTAAGTTGCTCGTCGCTTCTTTGAAGTCAATCTTCCTTATGACCTTCGCGTATCTATCCGCTAAAATTTCCGAATGATATGAACAGCTTCTAATCTTTTAGAATTGATTTATTTCGATAAATAAACGAGACATTCTTAAATCTCAGTGCGACGCTATGTTTTTTATAGCTTCATTTACCCCAACTCTGATTTTCGGTGACATTTAATCTGTATGAATAAGAAATTATCTTCGAAAATAAATACTTTCGTCTTTTTAGTTTTTCCCAGGTACTTCATACTTGGTAATTTTTTCCTTTGACAATTAAATTACATGATTTTTTTGCTTCTATCTTGATATCTTGATATACCACGTTGATTATGAATAGCTTGTTTACTCTTAACATTAGGACCACGAAGATCATAATTTGGAGGGTCATTTCAGAGAGAAGGCAGTGTATAAATCGACATTTGCAGTTGATTAAGACATAATAATAAATGACAAATCCAGTTGTAATTGTAAGTTGATTAGACTAGGCCATTTTTTTGTTAAAACTTTTCGAGACGAGCTTGTCTCATCTTCAGCTAAGGAAAGTCCATTGAAATTAAACTAAATAAGAAAGTCCAGTGAGATTAAAAAAAGATACAACGGTATAGAAGAGTTTTGTTGATTGAGTATCGGGCGGTCCCCCGAGATTAAAAGACTCTCATGTATCAGCAAGTCAAAATTGTTGTTAGCTTTGTCCAATTTGCAAAAAATCTTCAAAAGACGCGGCATAACCAGTTTCATTAATATGGTCCCTAATGAATGAAGAAGCACCCTTTATACTTATTCCTTTTTTATTTATTCCTAAATGTTCTCTACAACCAACAATTAACAATGGTCATGCCGCGTCTTTTGAAGATTTTTGCAAATTGGACAAAGCTAACAACAATTTTGACTTGCTGATACATGAGCTTCTTTTAATCTTGGGGGACCGCCCGATACTCAATCAGCAAAACTCGTCTATACCGCTGTATCTTTTTAAATCTCACTGGACTTTCTTATTTAGTTTAATTTCAATGGACTTTCCTTATTTAGAAATCGTATGATCGATAATTTAATTATGCATTACTCTCGAATAATTATTACTATAAAACCTCGCACGTGTAACTTTTATTTAGCTGAAGATGAGACAAGCTCGTCTCGAAACGTTCTAACAAAAACATGTTCTAGTCTAATCAACTTACAATTACAACTGGATTTGTCAATAATATTATTTCTTAATTAACTGGAAATGTCGATTTATACACTACCTTCTCTCTGAAATGACCCTCCAAATGATGTTCGTCGTGGTCCTAATGTTGAAATTTATACTAAAGCTGCGCTTTCCAACCATTGTTTACTCTTTGTTTCATGGGTTGATAGCGAATCATGAACGATTCGAAACATACAGAATAATGATTTGAGTGTTATTTATGTTTGGGCTTAGGCCACTAACTTATTGATTATATCGAAATTATGCTACTATTGGATTTTTCGAATATTTGATATGAATCAAAGAAAAATATGTTGTCGTTTTTATCCTCGTTCTACGTTTTTGACGAANTCTTGGGGGACCGCCCGATACTCAATCAACAAAACTCGTCTATACCGCTGTATCTCTTTAAATCCCACTGGACTTTCTTATTTGGTTTAATTTCAATGGACTTTCCTTATTTAGAAATCGTATGATAGATAATTTAATTATGCATTACTCTCGAATAATTATTACTATAAAACCTCGCACGTGTAACTTTTATTTAGCTGAAGACGAGACAAGCTCGTCTCGAAACGTTCTAACAAAAACATGTTCTAGTCTAATCAACTTACAATTACAACTGGATTTGTCAATAATATTATTTATTAATTAACTGGAAATGTCGATTTATACACTACCTTCTCTCTGAAATGACCCTCCAAATGATGTTCGTCGTGGTCCTAATGTTGAAATTTATACTAAAGCTGCGCTTTCCAACCATTGTTTACTCTTTAGTTTCATGGGTTGATAGCGAATCATGAACGATTCGAAACATACAGAATAATGATTTGAGTGTTATTTATGTTTGGGCTTAGGCCACTAACTTATTGATTATATCGAAATTATGCTACTATTGGATTTTTCGAATATTTGATATGAATCAAAGAAAAATATGTTGTCGTTTTGATCCTCGTTCTACGTTTTTGACGAAGTTGCGCTTCCCACCAGACACGTCTTTTTCGAAAATAAAAGGATTTATCTAAACAGATGCCCCTGGAATTTTCATTTTCCTAATTCAAAACCCGAGCAATTTGCATTTAAGTTCTCAAATGGTTTTCCTTAATGCAAACACTGAAAGCTCAGGTATTGAATCAGATAGATAGAATTCTGTGGCAGATATTTAGTCCTTTCACGGCTGATCAGAATTTACATGTGGCATTGTGACTGATATTACCTAAGCTAAAATTTGTTTTATTTGTAGGTTATCTCTTGAAAAGAAAATCTTGTCAACACACCTGAAAATGCTTCTCAGAGACCGTGAACTGCTGGAGTGAGTATAATTATATGCACTTGTTTGGATGTTCCATGATAGGTCAGTTAATAAGAAAATAAACAAATCTACGAAAGAGCTCTGAGAATCGCATGCAAAGATAGTTGTTCAAGTTTTGAAGATTTATTGATGAAAGCAAAAACAGTCTCCATTCATCACAAAAATCTACAATTGCTTGCTACTGAAACTTTAAAACTCAATGGAATCTTAATCCAAGTTTCATGAACCAAATCTTCGTCGAGAAAGATATGCCATATACCCTTCGTAGTGGCAACAAATATTTTGGCACCAGAACCAAAAACCACAGGGTATGATATTGAAAGTGCACGTTTTCTTTGATCTAGGATATGGCATGCAATGTCATCTTCCATAAAAGAGTCCCAGACATTGAATAGTGAATTCTTGGGACCAGAGAATAAGAATAGGCCCCTCAGAGCTTCTTAGCACACTTCAAATATAAAGTTATTTGCTTTTTTTTCCAACGCTAACCAACAGTGGTGCTCTCTCGTCATAGGGGCCTAAGTTGGGGCTGTTAGTGCATTGACGAAATATGCACTCAGCTTAACCCCCTAAATTTTTTCCCAGTTGGGGGTTAGAAGAAATAAGCCATATTTTTTCCACAAAACAATGCACTAAATGTCCATGCTAATGATCAATGCCTCCAAGAGACAATCGAACACCAGCACGAAAAGATTTAGCCAGCGTAGAGAAGGGCGGGTGGGTGGGAAAAGCGAAAATCAGTCACCAACCACCATCGATGATTACCGGAGATGTCTATATTCTCAATGTCGAAATCAACGTGCCAGTAAACATTGATTTACAAATGCATTTATACGAATTTGAGACCCATGCAAACTTGTATCCAGAAACAATTGGGAACAATGTAAGCCCAATTCCCTAGAGAATATTACACCTCGTTGCACAAGGCCACAGGGGGCTTAAATCATTCAGTGTTATCCAAGTAACGTTCTAAGGCAATGGAGCACGGCACGGCACGTGTGTTATCTTATAGGTACTAAGGGGGTACCGTAATTAGTTACCCTTCCTTTTAGATAAGCAATGAGAATGACACGACCTCTTTGACGGAATTAACTGTGATGTAACATTTCATTTTGATCCCTATTTTCAAAGAAAAAATTAAAAGCTACGATTTGATTACAACTGTAGATTATGTAAGCTCTTTGTTGAAAATTGAGGGTTTCTATAGTTGTAGATTGATTGATTTCCTTGTAAGCTAGATTTATCTTTAGATTTAATATTTAAGCTACAATCGTGGCCAAAGTTATTGGACGATTGATCAAAACCTAGGTTTTTCAAAAAAATAAAGACCCTCCTTCCCCCCCTAGTCAATGCTGTTGGGACAGATTGACAGTAAAATTAGTTCAAAAAGAGTTTGTTGATGGAAAAATACAACATTGACTTCGGGGGAGGGTTTCGAAACCAAGAGTGGGCTAGAACTGTAAAGAGGTAGCATTTTAGGCCTTCTTTGACGGCTGTCCAGTAACCATTTGGCCACGATTGTAGATGGAACACACAAAATGTACTGTGCTGTGGTCAGTTTGGGATATTTTTTCCTTCTAATTCGTAATTCCAATCAGAAATGAAGAAAATATAACACAACTTGTTCATGTGAGCATTGTGTATTGGAAGCATGATATGCAAAAAGGAAGCAATATTTTCGTGCTATTTTACACTTCTTTTGCAGCCTGGAGCAAGTGATCTAAGTCACCCCGCAGTGATCTAAGCAGCCTTCTTTCAAAATCCAAATTATCTTTAGACGCAAATTCTAGGAGGTCTGAGTAAACATCATCTATACTTAGCACCTGTTTTCAAAAAGGAGTACAAGTTTGAATCTGTCGTCTGAAGTTTGCCTTTCGTTGCTGGTGTGCAAACAATTAATCATATGGACCTTTATCAAACCAGTGTGGACCAAATTTGGTCAAAGTTTAGTGGATGGTTTGACACAAAATGTTAAAGATTAAAGATAAAAAGTATAAAGGACTGAGTGATCAATGTTACCCTCCTGATCAAAAGTCACCCCGTTTGACGGTAATGCAAAAGGTTTATCGATACAGAAGTGCAATTTTAGTGCATCGAATATCCTTATTTTTACCCGTAGGATGAGATATAAAGATTACGCTTTCATTCGAACGGAAGATGAAATGGAGCAGTTTCTGTATCATCTCCTGTCTTTGAATGCTGTCAATTTCTACTGTTTTACTCATGGCTTCTCCAACACAAGTAAGTTTCACTCATTACGTAACATAGGAATCAAATCTTTAAATAGCCTGGTGTACATTATTCCAAAATATACAGCAAGAGGTCTTCTACTAAGACCTTGCATCATCTCTCCCAATTTTGCTTTGGTCTTACAAACTACGCTTTTTATCCAAAAAAAACTTCAAGTTTTCAAAAAAAAATCTATAGTTTCTTTTTTTCCTACATTTTCCGTTATACAGGCACCTCTAACGGACCATTATGGAAATTAGGTCATCTTGACCATTTAATGCTATCCCTGCCACTGTAATTAGGGGTGTTTTCTTTATATTTTTAACCTTACATATTTATTGTATTGTATCTATTTTTATTTTCTAAAACTTGTAAATATTTGTTGTGGCAATTGATACTTACATACATATACATGGTTATTACATCTTTCTCTGAATTGAATGGCGTCAAAGGGGCTTTATGTAATTCACTGTAATTCCAGAATGCGGATCTTTGATATCATTACTATTTTCAGAATTATAGTGTTTTTGGTATTTGTGCTACTGTTGAAGTTGTGACGACATCAAATTGCTAAATCTCAAACCAGAAAACCTGCATACTTTTCCTTAAAACCATATTTTAGACCTTCTTCATAAACTAAGGTTCTTGAGAATTCTACTATTTCTCCCCAATTTATTTTGACGTTATGGTGATTTCAATATTTTTCAAAGCTTTTGATGAGTCCTTCCATAATTCCTAAAACGTAAAAATGCTGTAATTCTCAAGAAAACAATAATGATATCAAAAATCCGTATTCTGGAGTTACGGTAATTTATCTAAAGTTCCTTTCAGGCCATGAAAGATTCGACTATTTACATTAGCCTTTTGAAGATTCGGCGCCTAAGTTTCATGTCATACCTTGTGAGTCCAAAATGATTTGCGCCTTTAGGAAAATTGTAAAAACTAATGTAATGGTCTCGAAAATTGTTGCTTTAATCTATCGTTAAAAGTCCAACTTGATTTAGTTAGAGACCAAGTTTTGGTATCTTTTTTTAAATTTTCGGCGTCGTAAAGGTGATCATAATGTGATATCGTTTCAAAAAATTTCGTTAGGTGGAAAATTTCTCGAATCCAAATATCATAAACATGTTGGATAGAATATGTCCTGAATCCTACTATACAGGGGAAAATGCACAAATTATTTTGACTCGATAGAATATAGAAAAGAGTTGAGAATCATAAGAAAAACTGTTGATACAGACGACATGACGTCACAGCAGCGTTGAAAACACGACGCCATCTTGTTTTGAGGTAAATATTCAGGAAATTTCTAAAGGTTTTTATATGAAATTTGCAAAAAGTTGCATAACATTGCTCTTCTAATTTGAATTACATTGTTGTATACATTGGACTAAGTTGAATTACTAAGTTTGAATTACATTGGACTAAGTTGCATAACATTGCTCTTTCATTTCATTTCATTTCATCTCATTTCATTTCATTTCATTTTTAATTCTTTGTACAGCGAAAAAGCATCAATATAAAATACTGCTTTGCAGCTTGCCCTGTTAACTAAAGAAAAAGAACATCCTAAACTACCTAGTTACCATGTTATTTCATACATAAAGTAAACAAATGTAAAGTCAATATAAAAATCCAAAAAAATAAATAGAGTTAGCCTGAGAAGGGCAAATTGCTATTCAGCCTACTTTTAAAAATGCCAAGGGAGGGTGCCTGTTTGACATCAAAGGCAAATTATTCCAATTCTTTGCGCCCTAAAAAGATATAGCTTTCTGTCCACTGCAAGTGTTCACCCTTGGAACAAGGACATCGGCAGTGGCATTGGGATTGCGCAAATTCATATTTATATCACGAGCAGAATTTTTCTTAAATAGGCTTGAGAGATAACCGGGGGCAAGACCTGATACTGCTTTGTACGCAATAGTGGCCGCCTCGCTTTTTATCATATCAAGAACTGTGGGCCAATTTAGTTTCTTTATCAAGTTTGTGGCGGATGCATTATAGCTGCTGTTGGTGACAATTCCCCCTCGCGATAGTGAATAGGGAAAGGATAGTTAGCAATTGTTAGTCAGACCTAAACTAACGAAATAATTGCACGAACATACTGTTTTTAAAAGCAAAACATAAATTTAGGCCAAGCAAGCAGTGAGAAACTTGCCTTTGCGACGATAATTTCGTAACCAGCGCCACAAACTCCGGCGGCTGTAAGTTGCTCATCGCTTCTTCAAAGTCAATCTTCCTTTCAGACATTCGCCTATCTATCTGCTAAAGTTTTTGAATGATTTGAACAGCTTCCAAGCTTTTTGAAGTGATTAATTGCGATAGATAAAGAGACCGTCTCGAAACCCAGTGCGACGCTATGTTTTGTGATGGCTTCGTTTACCCCAAGTCTCATTTTCGAGCGCGAATTGGCCAAGTCATGTGACATGTCGTCTGTATGAATTGAAAACGAAAAATACAGTTCGAATCACATTTCAGGAAGTATGATTTCATATGTTGCTAATTTCAAAAAGCTCGAAAATCATATCCCTCTAAACCGGGGTCTAGAATGAGGATGTCCTACGTGGATTTTTTCAAAAAAGTTATATCCAAAAGTTATATATACTTTTATTCCGGACTCGAGAATTTTAGTGGAAGCTGTTTTTTTTTATTTCATACAATTTGCTATTTAGTTTCACTGCAACTATGAAAATATTTGTATTAAAAGCCGCTATTTTAGTCAGTAGTTTCGTGCTCATGAAAATGTAATATCGTTTATACTGGTCCAGATCAAAATGAAAACTCCTGAATATTTATCTTGTTTTATTTAAAATTTGTCAATATTTGAGTTGCTAATACTTTGATTTGACAGCTGCGAATATTTATGGTCAGTTATTGGTTTTATACATTCTTCTGCTAGCCACTTGCCCCCCAATGATGGGGATGGTTTCTCCATGGGGGGGATGGTTTTACGTTATTCGTCTGCCAGGATCAGTCTTGAGGAACAATTTGGTGTGGACGGTTTTGAAATGTTTGACGCGTTGCTTGACTGAATATCTAAGAAATACAACGATACATTGGTGGTTTTTGTTTATGCTGCAGAACCAATCTTAAAAGATACACTGGTTTCATTTAGATAAATTTGAGAAAGTGCCTTTTCCTGGGCAGAACTTTGAGCAAACGAATACTTATTGCTTATGTGAAGATCCATGGAAGATGGCTATAAGATGCCCATGGAAGATATAGCCCAATTGCCTTTTTAATTTTGAACAACTGAACGTTTATTGCTGATGTGAGGATCTAAAGAGAAGACATAGGACAAGACACACACGAAAGACGAAAGCCAAAAGACAAAAGCAAAGACAAGAGACAAAACAAGACAAAGAAACGCAAAGCAGAGATAAGAGACAAATGACAAAGGACAAAAGATACGGACAAGACAACACACGATCTGCCAAGAAGCTTCATAATACCTTGATACCTGGTTACATCACCATGAATTCTGAACTTTGGCTGACCATTCTTTGTGGTGTAGTTGGCCTTATCGGCATGGTTTTTAACGCAGTACAAATCGTGTTGATGATACGGAATAAAAAAACGCAGTTACCCTTTGATAAAACAGTGCTTAGCTTGGCAATGGCTGATTTCCTTGCTTCTATGTTTTGGGCTCTAGGTCATTTTTACGATTTCCTTTGGAATGTTGGCTCAATTAAGTATTTGTATTCGTTATTTGCAGTTTTAGAAACTGCAGGGGATTTTCAATCTTCTCTTCTTATTTTCACGCATTTTTCATAGCTCTTCAACGCTTCTTCGCGGTTTTCCTGCCTATCAAATTTCGCATATATTTCACGAAGAGATTTTGCACATTATCACTTTTGGTGATATGGTTAGTTTCTCTCTCGGTCAGTATTGTTATCATATTGTCAAAGCACTTCATTATACTGGCATACACAATTTTCCTTGTGGCACCCTCCTTGTAGTATGCTACGCAATGATGTGCTGCCGTGTCCACATACAAAGAAGATCTCGTATTGCTATGTCATCCAGCTCGCGTCAGCGAAATGGCTTGAACTGCAAAATTCTTGTTTATTCGATCCTTGTAACTACTTCTTTCCTATTCTGTACGCTACCTTTTGCTGTTGTACAGCTAAGGAGTTCTTTGCAAGTCGTAGATGAATCAACCTTTGAAACAATGTCCGTTGTTATATTGATTTCGTTAAACCCTATTGTTGATCCTCTTCTCTATCTTGCATTCAACCATATGAAGAATAAACATTGTTGCTGTTGTTGTGTGGACCCGTAAGCAACTTTTGGACTTGTAGAGAAGTGAGTCAGGGGACATATCCTGTTGCCAGCGATGAGCTCATCCAGCTTGGAATTGCATCATGATGGACATGCAGACCTACCTTGAAAGTTCGTTTTTAGTGCTGAGTTCGTTGTTTAAAACGGTTGGAAAAAGTTATATCATAATCTTGGATAGTTGGTTTAAGCCCTGATACTTGACTATTCAATGGCTATGTGTTGGATCCTAAGCTGTTCTTTATTTGTGCGTAAAAGTGTGTCCAAAAAACCAGAACTTCGTCAAAATGGCACAATAAGCAGTGTGGGTACTTATGACTCAGGAGCAACCATGAGAGTCAGGTCAGAGTATATATCTGTTGCCCGCGACTAGCACGTCCAACCTGGAATAGACCTTTTCACAGAGGTCTGGGACGGCGCGCTACTTTTCTGGAAGATGGCGGACAAGCTGCAAGAGGGAATCCTCTTCTCGATGCAAACGCTGAGTTGCAATTGCACTGGGAGAAGTAATGCACAAAAAGTTGAATTTAACTCCAGTTACTCTGCACTTAGAGGACCAAAACGATTTACGATATGAAAATAAAGAATTACAAATCACAATGAAATGATATTTAGCATAGTTTACAAGGGAAAAGTGTATTTCTTCGAGTTTGGTGAATTTGGATTGTATGATGATTATTTGCTAATTTTAGATTTTTGTTTGTGAATAAACAGAGCAATCACATTGCCCTTTAACCAGAGGAATACGAAGGGACATGTGCACTTTTGGTACAAAAGTACGCTGGCAAAGATTTCTTGTGCGCTTTCAGCCTCGTAACAAAAGAGAGACTTTGGCGGGAAAATATTCGCCATAAATGCATTCGTCATTTCGTTCTCTGCTCTGTTTGTCAAAACCAAAGAAGAAGAAAGTGGTTTGCGACAAATAATTTATATATTTTAGAACAAAAACAAATAAAAAGTGTTGTGGGAGTTTTACAATGTGGATGAGATGTCAGGCCAAGTCAAAGAATTGCTGAAGTGTGTTGTTTTACTTGGTTGGCAAAATTTAACGCAGTCTGTGTTTGACTTTTTATTTTGAACAACAATTTTACGAATAAATGAGAACNAGGCAAAGATTTCTTGTGCGCTTTCAGCCTCGTAACAAAAGAGAGACTTTGGCGGGAAAATATTCGCCATAAATGCATTCGTCATTTCGTTCTCTGCTCTGTTTGTCAAAACCAAAGAAGAAGAAAGTGGTTTGCGACAAATAATTTATATATTTTAGAACAAAAACAAATAAAAAGTGATGTGGGAGTTTTACAATGTGGATGAGATGTCAGGCCAAGTCAAAGAATTGCTGAAGTGTGTTGTTTTACTTGGTTGGCAAAATTTAACGCAGTCTGTGTTTGACTTCTTATTTTGAACAACAATTTTACGAATAAATGAGAACCCCGGAGTAATGTGCAAGTTAATAAGTTGCTTAGAACAGGTAAATGACATTATTTTAGGAGATAGCTAATACATTAATCAAGGATCCATATGACGCCTTATTTGGGCGTCACATGACCCCTTTTAGGCCACGTGATCTCATTAACCTCACGTGACCACTATAAAAGCTATAAAAAGGCATGCAACCTTGCAAAAACTCATTCTCCTGACCATGACCAGAGAGTCGAAACGCGTCGAGAACAGTAGAAGAGAATAAAATAATAAAAGAACGCCAAGTCGTCTTTTTATTGTGTACATCTTAATACAGTATTTGGATATATACAAATTAACTAATCAAAATCGAATATTCATAACTAGTAATAATAATAATAAACAAACTAAATATTTTTCTAAATTATAAACTACGTTGGAAGGCACTTAACAGGCACTACATTTGCAGTTCGGACCGTCCCATTGTTGTATTAAAACCTTAAAACTTTTCAAATTTCCTGCTGACTATCTTTCGTTTGATAAGCCATTCCAAATCTGTGGCCCAATGGACCCGAATGTTGTTTGATTGGGCCTAACATGGGCTAAGTTATTTCGATTTCGTAACGAATAATTTGAAGAACGTAATTCAAAAATGGTCTGCATAAATGGTGGGTTCAAATGATTCAGTGTTTTGAATATTTCAATGCAAAGGAGTCTTTGGCGAGCAACGTGCATCGTGGATTTACTCGATTTCGAAAACAATCGTTATACGATCTTGTATGATCGTTACAGAGAAAGTGCTACACACTTTTTAATCAAATATTATACAGTTGAACCCCGCTATCTAGAGCTCTCAAAGGAAATCAAAATTATAGATGGCAGGTCCCTATTAGCTGCAAGCAGCCATTACTTTAATCTGCTTTACCAAATAAATATGTATGTATGTATGTATGCTGAAGCCCGGTTCAGACGGCGTATTTTTCATGTGCCGAATAAGGATTTTATTGGACTCAAATACGATTGAAAGGTTCCCGTTAAACCTTGTTTCCACTTAGACTGCGTTCACAAACCTCGTTCACACGATACTGGTACAATTTGAAAACGGTATAAAAATGTTACGGATAGGCAAAATCTCACACGAAAACAGCACTTTTTTGCCAGCAGAATTTGAAAAACTCCAACCGGCACATTTTGAAAACGGCGTCGTCGTGTGAACACTCGAAAACGATAAAAACAAAATATTTGCAACGCTTTCGAAACGAGGCTGATTGATTCTTTGGGCCTAGATAAATTTCTTTGTCGTCAAAATCCAGCCTTTTTTGCAGAGATTGCAAAGAGATTGGTACCATTGAATTTTCTATCTTTTCCAAATTGTGCCGGTATCGTTTGAACACTAGCTAAAGTTTTGGTACCGCCACATTTTTGCTGTTTCAAATTGTGCCTGTATCGTTTGAACACTAGCTAAAGTTTTGGTACCGTCACATTTTTGCTGTTTCAAATCGTGCCGGCATCGTGTGAATATAGTCTTAGTCGTTCTGGTCATTTGGGTCGTTGTGAAGAATGATAACGACTCAAACGACCAAGTGGAAACCAAGCTTAATAAACAATCCATGCGTTGGGTTCATTTTCATTTTTCTTCCAGTGACCCGAACGATCAAATGAAAAGCATGCTTTATTAGATTTTGAGCGTTTCTTTACGGAACTTAAATGTTTCTTTTTCAGCGATGTACTATCGGGCATCAATAGCATCAACAAAAACAATTGGCTCACTAACAACAGCCAATGCTTGGATACAAGTCTCTGGGGACGTAAAAGAAACTACCTCAATCAGTATACCAAGAAATGATAGAGATTTTGTCTTTAAGGTTAGTAATTCGTCCGTTCGAGATTGTGAAGTTAAAGTTTGAAGACGCCGTACTTCCGGACCAAATCAGCCAGCTAGATTGCCTAAATGATCTGGTTGGATGTCAGAAGTACAGTTAGGCTTTGTTGGTGAAAGTTGCTCTTTATAAATTTCACTTCTGAGTGTAGAGTTTGAATTTCTACCTTGATATCAGAATAGTAGTCCTAAAAACAAGATGCTCTTGACAAAGTCTTGCTTCTCTGCGACTGTTGTTGATGTCGATGAGGCTTTTCGAAAGAAAATACAGAATTTTCGAATACATATGAACTTAAATGAACACTTTCTCGTTTGTCAAAACACGGGCTAGGTCACGTCACTCTGCCACGCGCTTCGCTCTCGATGTATCACGATTGAAATAAAAAAGAAGAAAATACTCGATGTATCATCGGAAAATCTAATTTTTAATTCAGAGTTTCCTAAAGCCCGTGGTGAAAAATATATGGCTATACTGTTTGAAAAGTTATATTGCAAAACTACGAAACCAATTCATAGAATTTTAAATCCTTCATCTCAGTGAGGCTTCGATTTCAGATTTTTTTTTTCTCGTAGTTTTTAATGCTTTACTGCTCTCAAAATTTAGTTACAGCAAAAAATCGCTTTCCTCGATTTGCTCAAAAAAGGTCATAACTGTGATAATTGATAGATTGATAATCAGTCTGATACAGTTCTTCTCACGAAACCTTCTCTTTCCCCAGTATTGATTGGAAGGAATGTTTACATTTCATCACTTTCCATGTCATTATAAAGCAATACCCTGTGCCAAAAGCAATCTTTTATCAATGTAATCTTTTGGAAAGCCAATCAAATAGAGCCATTCAAGTCTATTTTTAGCCAAAGCCCAGGAAAACGAATTGTTGGGAAATTCTTTTGAGAGCAAAATCATGCATTTAAATCATAAAAGACCCCAAAAATTAAATTGAAGCCTCAGTCACATGATGGAGTTGAGTCACGTGATGGGGTTGGTATTTTTCGAATCGATTTCATGATTTTACAGTATAATTTTTCAAACAGTGGATACGTTATTTTGACTCTTCTGGTAGAGGCTGTTTCCTGTCATCTCCGTTTATTTATATAACGTTTTGCTGAAAGTTCGTTTTATTTCAAGACATAAAAATGTGAATAGTGACAATAAAAAGTAAGGTGAGCCATTTTTTCAACAACGAGACCTCTAATTTTATTCCATTAATCCATCAAATATTCAACATGTAATGAAAAAAATATTTTACTATTCTCAACAGCATCAAAATCTCGGAGTTCTAAGCACGCTCAGAATAGGACACGACAATTCAGGTTTGTGAATTTGTTTTTTATCGTTATTATTTGTCATTACCAGTGATCAATTCGTATAGCAGGTTAGCCTAAGGCTAGGATCAAACGTCGAATTTTACATGTGTCGAATATAATAAGGGCCTTAAGTACATGTAAAATGCGACGTTTGACTCGAATTGTATGCATGTGCTGGAAGTAAGTCGACCCAAATTCATTTATGCGACAGGGTTAGTCGCATTATGCGACGTCAGCCAAATATAATGCATTTATATTCGACACATGTAAAATGCGACATTGATTGAACTATTATGTCTCCACTTGTTATTATCTAGAGGGTTGCAAAGCGCATGTGCTATTTTTGGATTGATTGAAAAGAGCAGTAAATGCAGGAGGCAGTCAAGGGGTACTTTTACGGGGTACCGGTTGAGGCAGAAAAACGATGGGACGTTTAGCAAGCCATATTTTGGCGAAAACGATTCAGATTTTGTTTGTTAAATGCAGAAGAACAATTGAATTAGTTAGAGACATTTAGTTTGTTATCATCGGTCATTCTTCGTTACATCGCAGATTTGATCGTACTCTACTTCGTTATTACTGATGAAGGGTTATTTCCGAAACGTCTAATCGTAATATTCAAGAATTAAATTTTATCTATTATCAATATCTTCGTATACATCACAGATTTGGGCTGTGCTATCGTTTGCACCAAGGGGAAATACAGCTTAAAATCAGATGTTTTCCAAGTTTAGATATCGTTCAGGGAGTCATCGCATGCTCTCATTTCTAACGAATTTCCAGAAGTTTGTTTAAGCACTGGGCGTCCAGGAGAAAGTTTCCTGGCAGAAAAACTTTACCTTTTGGTTTCTTTCTCTAAGCTTTATTATTTTAATTTTGTTTTAACTTCATATCATTTTCTTTAGGCCTGTCTCCTGGTTGGTTTGTGGATTTTGTTTTGATAACCAACGAAACGACTGGACTTCAGTACAGGTACAGTCTCGTCATTCTTTCTGGAAATCTGCATCTATTATTCGGAAAGGAATTATCGATTTTGGCATGAGTTTCTGCTTGTTTGTTGTTGATGAAGTGAAGGCCGTTGAGTTCTCTATTCTCAACTTTGTCTTTTCTCAGCAAAGCTTAATTTTCTAGAAACGCCTTCATCGGGCATACATATTAACCTCCCATATAAAAATATGGGGAGGTTAATATGTATGCAGACGACGCCAGTATTTCCTTCTCGTCGACTCTATTACTAATATTAACGATGCCGTAAATGAAGATTTAGATTTCCTTAAGAACTGGTTGGAGAGTAACAAGTTATCGCTAAACGTATCTAAAACACAGAGCATGGTAATTGGTAGCCGTAATCGACTCAAAAGGATCGGCCAGTCTGAAAACTCGATACCAGCCCTAAAAATTGGAGAGGAACCAGTCTCCATGGTCAAACATGCGAAATACTTGGGTGTTCAGGTTGATCAACACTTGCTCTGGGACGAGCATTTAAACGTTATTACCAAAAAAATTTCTCGAGGAATAGGAATGCTGAAATTCGCAAAAAGATACCTCCCATTACAGACCATACAAACGATGTACAAGAGTCTTGTAGAGCCGTACTTTCGATATTGTTCTCCTGTTTGGGGTAACTGTGGTATTACGGCTCTTCAGAAATTACAAAAGTTGCAAAATAGAGCAGCTAGGATAGTTACAAATAGCCCCTATGACGCTTCCTCGCAGCCTCTTATTAAACAGCTTGGCTGGCTAGATGTACAACAAATGATAGACTTTGAAACAACAAAAATTGTTCACAAGTCACTGCACAATGAAGTGCCTGTTTATCTGCAAGGTCTGTTCACAAGAGTCTCTGATACATGCGTCAGGGAATTACGCAATTCCAAATTGGATTTGAACCTTCCGCTGTTGAAAACATCCCTTGGTCAAAAGAGCTTTTCTTTCAGGGGAGCCAAACTATGGAACAAACTAGGATCTGAAGCCAAAACTACAAGTAGCTTCTCTGCTTTTAAGAAAGCTGTTACGTGATCCACGATAATATTTCGACTTTACGTTTGTTTACTTTATATATGAAACATTGTAACTAGTTAGTTTAGGTTTTCTTTTGGTTTAGTTAACAGGGCAAGCTGTAAAGCAGTATTTATATATATTGATGTTTTTACCCTGTATAAAGAATTAAAAATGAAATGAAAAATGAAAAATGAAATGGGTAATGTGAGGTGTGCTTGCCCCATCAAGTGGACTGGCCCTCTCTTGCTCTGGCTCGGTGTCGCAAGCGTAGGATCGGTCTTTTGATTCTGTTAAAAGAGACGAAGACAAAAGTGTTTAAACAAACAGTGGAAACAATAGATGATTACGGAAAAGATGGCATCGGGCGCATTTGACCAAAATGCATTGCATTCTATAACGGAATCAACAGTGATCTTATAGAAATTCCATCATTAAACGCAATGCATCTTGGTCACGCCCTCTTTTCCGTAATCGTCTATTCTGCTTTATGGCTCAGGTTCATGGACTCTCACAATATCACTAAGGAAGTCAATCGACAGAAAATACACCAAGATGCTAAGAACAATTTACAACATCTCCTGCTAATCACATACCACCAGTAAATCCCTCAATGGTAAACTGCCATCAATCTCTTCAGTCGTTAGAAGCTGTCGCCTTGCACTGGCCAGACACGTGGCTAGACGTGATGAACCAGCCTCTACTGGTCTGCCCATGTCGGCCCAACGTCACCTTGGACTCAATACCTCCGAGATGAAGGACAGAGATAGATGGAAAGATAACTCTGTCACTGTTTCACCGTCGCCTACATGAATTGGATGAAAAGAAGAAGTAAGAGATTTCTTCGGTGACCACAGACGGCCTAGCTCGTCAGCGCGAGATCTCGGTTTTTGTCTGCCGGGATCCTTATTTACGGGGCTTGCCTGTTCTCGTTTGCCCACTTCCAGCTTGGCTTGCCAGGCAAAAGAGGCTGGGTTTCTTACCGGGTAAATTCATCAATGGCATTATTTTTTAGTTCGACCGAAAGAAAATTTGATCCCTTTTAACTCAGCCAGGCAGCTTCACAATTTCGAATCTTACAATGTTTTTAAACGAAACGTTGCAAGCACGTTTTTAGCGAATTTTTAAGATAAAACAAATAACTTCATGTCGAGAGTTATTAGAGCTATTAAAATAACAATATTCGCGAAAGTTTTGTTCTTAGACGAAACTTATGAAAATTTATCGATTTGTTTGATGGGCATGTTTAAAAATCTATTGTGGGTATGATGATGTTTAAGTAGCAGTTGGTGGGAAATTTTAAAATTTTGTAACTGTTTCTAAGTTGTTGTCCGTCTTTGTGATAATTTGGTGCCAGTATCATTGGAAATGAAGATACTGGCCAGAGATCAGGTATCTCAAGTTTATCACTTCTTCTTTGTAGTTTTCAATGCAACCGATGGCTTTCCAGGAACCAAGATGACGGAAGTACGGAGCGATTATTAATTGCGGAAATAAACAGAGAGCTGCCTGCTGAAGACAGTAAGTGTCATAAATTTGCAACGGCTGAAATCTGTACCTCTTGATAAGAACAGTAGAGCTTCTTGTCTTCGGATGTGACTAAAAGTTTGACCTTGAGTTGTTTTTAAGAGTTCAAGTTGTGTGTTGTGTTGTGTCGCTGTATTGTAATCCACTGACTTTTCAGCTAGAACGTCAGACGGACAGGGTTCAAACCCTACCAGCACCTCTTGAGCGTCATGACAAGGGGTCGCGGACTCGATTAGCGCTTAGCTACTTCTGCAATCCCAGCGCTTGGCGCTAAAAACCGCACCTTCACCTTCACCTCCACATCATTACACGGGATTTCCAAACAAAGAGTGAATTTAAAGATTTTCATTTCCAATAGTTTAACTTAGATGTTGAAACAACGAACTGTGATTTAGGTCGAGAGCTCTCAAACTTCCAAAGCAGAATTGGTAGAGTTTTCAAAACAGTTACTTTTCAAACATTTTTTATTAGAAGAGTAAAAACGAATTAACAAGAAAAAGTCCCTAAAGTTCTCTGCTTATATGACGTCTCTTTGCATCTAAATCTTTCTTATATGTGAAAAATCGTGGAATTTGAAAATATTGAAATTTAAAAATAGTGTGCTCTGAATGCAAGCAGTTTAGGTATTTCTAAAATCTGTTAATTCTTTGTTGATAGCTCAGAAATTTTAATACGTGGTAAAGAACAAGCTTGCAGCATACCTTCTCGTCACAATAATTCTATTCATCTTGACATTGAGCTTCCACGCCGGCTTTGAGGCCTATCAGTCACATAGATAGATAAAACAATCAATTTGAATCAATTTTTAAATCACTTCTCCAATTTTGCATTTTTCCTCCTATTTCTATTTCTAGATGGGAGAATTTCACGATCAGCGGAATCTTCACCTTGCTCAACATTAACAAGAACGACGCCAACTCATCGCAAAAAGTCATTCTCAAATCCGAAGAGAGGCAAAAATCAAGGTATGCGTGTCAATTTCTTTGTGCATATTGTCCAAACAAGGGCTGAGGTCTTAATAATGGCATTCGTTGATTTTGATTGACATGCCAATGCAACGCGAAACGTATAATTAAGATAAAGACGACAAACATATTTCCTTGATTAACATCATTTGACAAATCCATTAGTAGTGACATAATCAGTATCTCGACATATCAGTGTTAGTGAGCTAAAGCCCAAAAGTTAATAAGACTCAAATCATTTTCAGTACGTTTCGAATCGTTGACGATTCATTTTCAGTACGTTTCGAATCGTTGACGATTCATTTTCAGTACGTTTCGAATCGTTGACGATTCATTTTCAGTACGTTTCGAATCGTTCACGATTCATTTTCAGGATGTTTCGAATCGTTGACGATTCATTTTCAGTACGTTTCGAATCGTTCACGATTCATTTTCAGGATGTTTCGAATCGTTGACGATTCATTGTCAGTACGTTTCGAATCGTTGACGATTCATTTTCAGGATGTTTCGAATCGTTGACGATTCATTTTCAGGATGTTTCGAATCATTGACGATTCATTTTCAGGATGTTTCGAATCGTTGACGATTCATTTTCAGGATGTTTCGAATCGTTGACGATTCATTTTCAGGATGTTTCGAATCGTTCACGATTCATTTTCAGGATGTTTCGAATCGTTGACGATTCATTGTCAGTACGTTTCGAATCGTTGACGATTCATTTTCAGGATGTTTCGAATCGTTGACGATTCATTTTCAGGATGTTTCGAATCGTTGACGATCAACCCACAAAAACTGAGAATAAACAAGCTATTTATAATCAACGTGGTATTATCAAGATAAAAGCAAAACACTTGTAAATCATGAGAAACCTAGGTAGCTAGTTCGCTTATCGTGCATGTGACAAGGGGCTACCAGATATAGACATGAGTATGTAGCAAAGAAAGGATAGATTAAAAATCAGCTGCCTAAAATTGATCTCTATGATTCAGAAGGTGAGCATTGAGTGCTCGAATTATTATACCGGGTGCACCAAAACATAGTGCAGACTTTTGAAAATTCGTACGGGGTGTCCCAAAATAATTGTACCCGGTTTGTGCGGCTGCTGTGGAGAAGTTACAATTTTTCTTGTGTTTTATGAGCACCGAAAATATAGTTATACTTAGAAAATAACTTCTTATAACTTTTAGGGGAGATTAAATAAATTTGCGTATTGTTATGTTAGGAGATTCTTCGCGATTTGATCGAGTGTTTTAAGCCCTTTTTCACGCATCTCGAGACAAGATTTTTTCGTAAAGTCGAATTTAATTATATTTTCAATTATTTTCAATGCTCAAAAATATGAGAAAAGTTGCAAAAATATTTCGGTGTTCGTGCTATCAGACATAATTCGATCCATTCCAATCCATCCAGTATTCTAGGTACTACGAATTTTCAAGCGCCTGGACCGATACCAGAATTGAATCGTATTACGCAATGTTCAGGTTCAGAATTATATATCCTTCTATTGCAAATTCATACTGAATGTCAAGAGCCATGCTCTTTCCCCCATGTGTTTGCTTCATGGGCAACACCTGGTGCGATCATCTTTTATAACTTTGAAAGAGATGTCATCGTGCGAAAGGATTTATATCAAACTGAATGCAGAAAAAGACAAAATAGAAATTTAAGCGTTATTGTTTTTATTGTAGCAATGACAATTTCAGATATTCAAGAAAGAGTTGCAGATGCAGTGAATGCATTGGTTAAATACTATTACCGAGAGAAAGAGGTAATATTTGTGTTTTTTATTTGACCTTTTGCCTGCATTAATTCTGGTTTATTTTGAACCCTATGTTGAACAGTGGTGAATCGATGCTGGACAATTGAAGGTACGAGGTCATGTAAAATTTCCTGCTGCATTATGCTTTGAATACAGAGAACGCTTCCAATCCTTTTCATGGTTTTTCCTGGGCAATCTCTTATCATTCCAGTGCTGTGGCCAAAATGAGGCCGAAACCTTCAGCTTTCGAAAGTGTTAGACTCGAACATATTCAGCCAGGGTATTTGGTAAAGGAGAAGAACCCATTGCAATTTTAAAGAATGCTTCAAATAAGCCATTATAGTATCTAATATATTGTATATAGTATATAGTGTTGCTCTGAAGATGCCCTAGTGGGCGAAACTAGTCAGCACTGGAATAAAAATAAATGCGCAAAGATTAATTTGACGCCTNAGGCCGAAACCTTCAGCTTTCGAAAGTGTTAGACTCGAACATATTCAGCCAGGGTATTTGGTAAAGGAGAAGAACCCATTGCAATTTTAAAGAATGCTTCAAATAAGCCATTATAGTATCTAATATATTGTATATAGTATATAGTGTTGCTCTGAAGATGCCCTAGTGGGCGAAACTAGTCAGCACTGGAATAAAAATAAATGCGCAAAGATTAATTTGACGCCTGCTTTCTTATATCGTTGCATCTTCTTCAATCGTGCACTGTATATAGTCTACATATATACAGTCTATATATATATATATATGCTATATATGCATATAGCATATCGAGTATCAACTATCTCTAGTATCAATTTGATCTTCGACGCAAATGCACGAACAGACTATTTCAAGATCAGTAGCATAATCAAATATTGATAATTAGTATCGAGTTTCATATTTGAGAGGGTCACTCGACATGATTCTTTGCACTGCAGTGTTTTGCTTTCAGTATGATATTCTTTATTTGTTCACGGAGCTGGTTTTTTTTTCGCTTTCATGACATTGATGCAAACTTTATGTTTCAGTATTTTTGGAAGGCACTTGAGTTGTTCTTGAATTTATCCCCTTTATATATTTTGATTGTTTTGCACTTGCGCCATATTTGATATTTAAACTTTCTCACAGGAAAGCTTTACGTATTTGCTTCGAGGTGATGGTGGATTTTGCGAGTGTATGGAAATGGTGAGAGTTTGAATTTAATATCAACCTAAGAATTATTTCGTTAGATTTCACAATTTTTTTGAATCTGCATTTAATAATTTACTCACTGCTATACAGATTGACTCAAAAAGATGTCTTCAAAGAACTATTGCAGCAACTGTACTTGCGCTATAATCATCAAAATTGATAATCAATTCACCCAGTCTATATTCCGTAAACCTTATATGATTTTTACTAAACGATTGATCAGTTTTGTGATCAGGATACCAAAATACAAGACATATATCAACCTGAATTGTTAAGTTGTTATCAACCTGAATTGTTAAGTTGTTATCAACCTGAATTGCGCTGTAGTGCTTTCAATCTTGGCATTTTAGTTTATTTAACACAGAATTTTGTGTATACTTGCTGAAACTATTGCCACACGTCGCTCACGACATACTATTACACTGAATTGTTAAACAATTTAGATGTTAAACAATTCAGACCTATGCACAGTGATCCAGAATTGCAAAATAAAGGAATAAATGGCAAAATATGAAGTTTTGAATTCCAAAATCATTTTATATCATCGTTATTAAGTACACCCTGGGGGTCAGTGTACACTAAAAAGAATTAAAATCGGTCAAGAGACAGCGGAGATACTGATTTTTTTAAATTTGGCCTAATTTGTTGTTTGTTTACATTACTGTTTCCGGAATAGCAGTTTTTGTAGAGCATTTTTCAAGTTATCATTTCGCAGCTCAGAAGAGTCAGAAATTATTCATTTTTGTCTCATTTTAAACTACTAATCATGTACTTTGAAGTAATTGCAATATATTTATTAATTTCGTTATTTTTGATACTTTTTTAAACAATTCGATAATGGCGGTTTTTTGAGAAGTTAAGTGGCCTAAAAAGTTAACTGCAAAATTCAACGCTAAATACAAAAAAAGGGAGGAAAAGGGAGAAATCCAGATAAATTCTATAATTAAGAACCAGTCTCTTTACACATTTCTGCCAAAGGGCTCGTAAAAATTCGTAACCAAACTTTTTTTATGACGATTCGTAATGTTCTATTGGAACCTTTTGATTTTTTAGATTTTTAGATATTTCGTACAATTTTTTCTATATTAGTCTAGTATGGGTATTTACAACTTCCTAATATCATATATATGGTTCGGTCACAACAAAATCAATATTTGCACCTGCTTACAAAATGTAATGTTGCATAAAATTGATGATTTTTGCAATTTTTTCAATTCACTATGAGGAGTAAAAAGTAAAAACGCAATTTTTCATCAAAAAGCTATCTTAAGGCGCGTGATTAGTCTACAAACAGGATAAATCATCGAGTTACATCATACAAATCCCATTTCTGCAAGGAATAAGATTGAATTTTAGATTTGACAAGTTTTTTCAGCAAAAATCGCTTTAAAATGCCAAAAATAGAGGCTCAACCGGAAATATAAGAAGTGTCATAAAAAAATTTTGGCTACGAATTTGTACGAACCCTTTGGCAGAAATGTGCACGGAGACTGGTTCTTAATTATAGAATTTATCTGGATTTCTCCCTTTTCTTCCCTTTTTTTGTATTTAGCGTTGAATTTTACAGTTAACTTTTTGGGCCCCTTAACTTTTCAAAAAACCGCCATTATCGAATTGTTTTAAAAAGTATCAAAAATAACCAAAGTACAAAATATACTGCAATTACTTCAAAGTACATGATTAGTAGTTTAAAATGAGACAAAAATGAATAATTTCTGACTCTTCTGAGCTGCGAAATGCTAACTTGAAAAATGCTCTACAAACACTGCTATTCCGGAAACAGTAATGTAAACAAACAACAAATTTAGGCCAAACTTTAAAAATCAATATCTCCACTATCTCTTGGCCGATTTTAATTTTTTTGCTGTACACCGACCCCCAGAGTATGTTTAATTAGGACAGTGTATAATTAATTTTGTATTCAAAACTTCATATTTGGCCATTTATTCCCTGCCCTGGATCACTGTGCTATGAACAATTCTGTCACATCTGATGAAGAGTTAAGCTCGAAACGTTGTGTTTAATCAATAATAGTCTAGAACATTGTCGTATTTTTAAGAATTATTAGTTCACATCTGAATTGTAAAGCTTTGTAATAATTTCTTCTGTACCATTTCTACTTAATTTGATATTTTTTTTATTTGGTGGTATGCCAAGACAATACTTTGCCTCGGAACACCGTTAAACAACGTTGCTGGAAATGTATAACTTTTATTTTATTCATCGTAGGTATTTCGTTTTGGCTTCAAAAGCTCGCGGTTGTTTGGAAGAAACATGTTTCTTTGGGATTTTATCGGTAAGTGGGAAGCCATTAATTTCTTATCACAGCATAATGCTACACAGAGTGATGCCTAGGAGTAAGCAGAGGTCAGCTTTGCTCTCATTAAGTTGATATTTATTCCTTACGAGAAATGGTATAATGGTGAATATATTTCATAGAATCAGTTCTCCCTTGAGTCTACTGTGGTCCTGTGGTGCTATCCCAGTTCTGTGGGGATAGCACCACCTCTGGTTGTTATGTTTGTACTATAAGGTAGTTGGTGAAACTGTTAGAAAATTGCTGGACCTCCCTCCCCCCTCCTCTACCCGCACCGTTTGTCCTTATGTGAAACAAGTTGATGCAAAAGCTTCAGAAATAGAATTGTTCGAGAACTTCCAGCTATGGTTAATCTGCAAGTGATCTCTTTTGGTTTAGGGGCCCTATTGAAGTCATTTTTTCAATAGGTGATTGCGCTTAAGATGGCATCAGGGAATTTTTGCCATGATGCTTTGCGGCTGAAATAATGTCTATTGATTTGATCGGTCGATTTATCATGGAACGCAAAGGATCATGGTAAAAAATCCCTCGACGCCATTTCAGTGCAGTCGTCTATTTGAAAGAACGGGAAATTTAGAACCCTGCAGGTGGCTTATCTGTGGCATTTAGACTCACTGTTAAGGTCTTTCTGAAATCTGATTGATCTGAGCTTATAACCCAGAGAGTTTTTAACCTGTTGTAATGATAAATTTCGAAGTATCTGAGTTAGAATTAAAGGGATATGTAAGCCTTTTGTAGTTCCGCCTGTTTACGGTATTCACACAGAAGTTGATCCTTTTTTAAATTCGACTCATATTTACTTATTATGATGTATCAGTAAAATATTTAGCGTCTCTTAATTGTCATTGAAATATATGCTCCAACAACTCCCCAACAACTATCTTTCAACTTTCTAGGAAAGTTTTGGCTATTTCCTTAGTAGGTTTCTAAAGCGGTTGTATTTTTCCTGGGACGCCTTTTGTTATTGGTTCAAATAAATACCGGGTGTCCCAAAAAAAAGTATACAGATTTGGTCAACCCTAACAATCAGAATTTAGCATGAATCAATCCGAAATCATTTTTAAAACATTACTCGGTAGTTAACTTGAACATAGATACCTTGTTTGTTGACATTGGTGCTTTGAGAGTAGAGATATAAATCTTCAAAAGACAAATTTGCCACCACCTCCCAACCAGNCTTCCTCTTGACATTCTGAAAAATCTTTACTATTCTATCTTCTCTTCATTTCTGTGTTATGGCTCAGCAACTTGGGGTCTCTCTTATGACACCTATCTTGAACCTCTTTTCTTATTGCAGAAAAAGGTATTGAGGTCTATTACGTTTCAGCCGCTTTCATCGCCTTCAACACCAATCTTCTTTTCTCTGAAAATTCTCAAACTGAAAGATATGATTCATCAGGACATTCTTAAATTTGTTTATAAGTCCCTCAATGGTCTCTCACCTTCTCACTTTCACGACTATTTCCAGCTCAGTAACTCAGTTCATAGCCATGAAACTCGTCAGGCAGCTAGAGGTGACATTTTCCAATCCATAAGGAATACATTTCTATATGGTCTTAGATCAATAAAGTATTTTGGTGCTAAACTTTGGAATGGTATCCCAACTTTTATCAAAATGTCAGTTTCTTTTAATATCTTCAAATCAAAACTGAAGGAATTCCTTGTCAACGGATATGGTCTTTAATTATTCCCTTACGCAGAGGAAAATTGCTTTGTTTTTTTTTTCATTCTCTTTTGCATGTCAGGTTTTTGTTGTTCATTGGAGGCTATTCTGGTTTATTTGTTTTTTTAGCAAAATTATTTTCTTTTGTTTTAGTTTAGATGGGGTGGGGGGGGGCTCTCTCTCGATTAGTTTATCTATTAGAGAGCTCCTCCTTAGACAAATATATGCAAATTCATCTCTTGTCTTGTAATGTTTAGCTTTACTAATTTTGATTGTAGTGGATCTTGTAGTTGTGTATAATGTATGTACTGTTTATTAATTATTCTACTTTAAGTTAGGTTATGTATATTGTATTCTTAGATGTATTTAGATATATTTGTCAATGAAAACTGAAACTGAAACTGCTCCGGTTTGGAGTTGGAGGCAAAATATGGAACTTTCGAGATTAACATTTTAACTCTCCATGCACCATTATCAACAAACAAAGTATTGATGTCCAAGTTAACTGTTGAGGATTATTTTGAAAATTATTTCGGATTGATTTCGAACTAAATTCTCCTTGCTTGCACTGATAAAATTCGTTACCTTTTTGTACACTCGTTATAAAGGATTTAAGAATATTCTAACTTTCTTTATTCATTCGTAGAAAAAGTAAGTAATGAATTTGCCAGCGAAAAGGATTCAACGCACACATCACACTCATCGGATGACAAAAGAGCTAAAAGATCACTTTGTGCTTTTGTTCAGAAAATAAACACCTCCCCTCAGTCCATTGGGAAAAATGAGAAATTTCATTTATGGATATGTTTGGGACTACGGTAAGTAAATAGTTTTAGTTATAAAAATTTATCAGCAAGGGAATACTTAATAAATTCATAATAGCCGTGTTGTAATCCACTGACTTTGCAGCCAGAACAGTCAGGCGGACGGGGTTCAAATCCCACCAGCACCTCTTGCGTCATGACAAGGGGTCGCGGACTCGATTAGCGTTTAGCTACTTCTGCAATCCCAGCGCTTGGTGCTAAAAACCGCAACTTAATCTTCATCAATATATAAGTTCATAAAAATAACAAAAAGATCCCAATTTCCGGAAAAAATTTAGATTTCAAATATCTGCAGATCCACTATTCCTTGATTTTATAATACTGTGTTCGTGTGTAAAACTAGGATCTGTAAAGGAATGCTGGTTATATTGTAACACTCGCAGTAGGACGACATTAGATATTGCTACCAAACTGATCAAGTCTCCTGGCAAAAGCCAAGTTATAAAAGTTATAAAATTCTTCGGTTTTGAAAAGGATCTGGCTCGGATTTCCTGAATTTTTCATATTCTCAATTAAGAGATCTCGATAACATCAAAAAATTTCCTGGCCCGTAGGTACTTTTTGCCGAAGTTTTTTGATCGATCTATAAACCACCTTATGCTTTTTAGTAGGTTATACATTCTTTTGATTCACACGTTGAAAATGTATTGTATTCAAGAAGGGAATCTCTAGACAGAATCTTGATCTTTTAAACAGGGACCATCAATTGCAAAGTTGGCTAGATTTGCTTTCGAAGTCTCATTCCGCTGCCCAGATGTATGAGAAGACGTCCTTTGTTCTCAACCCCGATCTACTTGGATTTATCATCGATGTTTTGGACGCCTTGGCGGAATTTGAAATCGTGTTGGAAACTTCGATTACGCGCGGTATTTTACAGTGAAATTCAGTTTGAGACGGAGGTCATGACCTGCTTGGCTTTATCATTGATGTGTTGGACGCCCTAGCTGAATTTGAAATCGTGTTGGAAACTTCGATTACGCGAGGTATTTTACAATGAAATTCGGATTGAGACGGATGTTTGTGGAAAAGAGTTTTAAAACTAAGTAAGAATCCTTATTTCGCCTTTGATCCCCTAGAAATATGAAATGAATGATACGAGAAATATTGTTACTAACTGTAGTTCAGATCTGAGAATTAGGTTGAAGAATTCTCAAGGACGTTGCTGATTTAAAGTGAAGCTGTGTGCACATGAGGGAAGTATATGGATGATGGTATAGTTAGCAATGAAAGCTGTTTGTTGATCAACTAGAACCTAAATTTGAATCCTATGGGCTCAACGCTCAAATTGCAAGATCAGAGTTGTTAAGCTCTTGCCAAGCGAGCGAACAAAAATGGTTTGAGAAGCGTTTAAGATTTTTTGTCACCAAAATTTTATTCCTTTTAGCAACGTTGTAAAACGTTGCTTGACAAACATTTCTTGCTTGGGGCAAGCAGAAAATGTTTTTGAACATTTTAAAAAGCACTGCCCAACAAATTCTGCATAATTCTACTTGTCAATCAATGTCTGCAACTGGGAAAACATTTCACAGAGCTTAAAGCCTTACTGTCGCTATAAATAAAATCCTAGCCTCGCTTAAATCAGTTACCTTTGATCGCCTTGAGAGACGGTCATCAAATCCCTTTGTTTCTGCTTGGCATCCGGTATTGCGGTTGGTTAACATAAAAAAACCGCGCTAATCTCCATGACCTTCCCCTGCACTGAAAACGAACGAATGAATTATTGGCAGCCAATAATTCCTGCTGTCTTATATAGCGAAAGTAAGACTTTAACACATTTTCATGCAACACTTAAATGCAAAATTGCTACTGTTAGTCAAGAATTTAAATGCCCCTTAAAGTATGGCTGAAAATTAGGTTTTCCAAGTCGTTGAAAGTAATTTGATCATTGACAAGATGGGAGAAAAATACATTTTAATTATAAGTAGGCTTAAAGAATTTAGGTGATTTTTCAAATGCTTTTACTTTTTTGGTACACCTGGTACACCCTTGTCTTCCCCTAATAATAGCCCCTTTCCGGCTCCATAGTAATTCCTTATCGTCTGGAGACGCTTTGAGATTGTGTGACAACCAAAAACAACGGTTGCTATTGTTACAGAGACGGTCCTTTAAATGGAAAAAGAGGCAGTTGCCGTTGATTGGCAGTTGATTCATAGCAAATAAAATCCTTATGGTACCTTAGAAATCCAGATGGTCATGTAATGTTTGGCCCTTTTTTCTCATCGTCAAAATTGTTTGAAATCTATTGTAACTACTAAAGTAAATTCTAAATTATGATGAGTTTTCTGGCTCTTGAGCTCAGTTGAGAGACTTTGTTCCTTGGGAATCACAGCAACTGTTGAATTTTTCTGGTCGTACTGCCGTCTCTGTTCATACAACACTAGAGATCCCCATTCTATTAAAATTAGGCTAACAGGTTATCAACACCATGTAATAGTGATTCTGAGTGCGTTGATTGTTGGTGATTAAATGTAGAAATTAGACTACCGGGTGTCTCAGAAAAAAAAGTAAACAGATTTGTTCGTGCCTAGCGATGAAAATTTAGCTTTAATCGATGGCTAATTAAAACGTTCCTCGATAGTTAACTTGGACATAGATACCTTGTTTGTTAATATTCGTGCTTCTATTGTGGAAATATTAATGTTGAAGTCCAAATTTGCTCTCACCTCCCTGCCAGAGCTTTGGCGTTTTGGCCTAAGCAAATTCTTGAAGCAGAGGGAATAACTCAACAATAGCCTTGATAAAATTTGAACAAACATTAGATCATATTATATTTGCTTTGCTAGAACTCACCCATTGTGCAGTTTTTTAATTTGTCTTTAATTCTAATTTCGATGTGCTTCAGGAATTTGTTTAGGCCAACAGGCCAAAGTCCTGGCTGCAAATTTGAACTCTCAAGATTAACATTTGAACTCTCAAAGCGCCAATAACAACAAATAAGTTATCTACTGTATGTTCAAGACAATTATCGAGAAACGTTTTAAAAATGATTAGCCATTGATTAAAGTTCAAGTTTCATCGCTGGACCCAACCAAATCTATTTACTGTTTTTGGGACACCCGGTATTTAAAACAATGTTTATGTAGTTAAGTGAACTATTTCAGAAATAACTTTAAAACAAATCCGGCGAAATGTCATACATGTGTACATTTAGATTATAATTATAAATAGCGTTTCCTGTAAAAATTTAATATGTGATTAGTTTTTATTGGATTGTGGAAGCGTTGGCTCATGAGTTATTCAAACTATTACCTTGGGAGGTTTATTTTATAAACACTTTTTATTACGCCGCATGGCCAGGTCTACCTGTGAACCCAAAACGGGAAAACCTCTTTGGCCTTTTTTGAAAACAACAAAATTTGATTGTTACCAATCTTGAAAATTCCTTGTTGTGCATTTATTTCGAGGATCAACTTAATTTCGTAGATGACTGTTAATTTCTTCCTCCAGGAATGAGACTATTGTTCCATATTTTGAGCAACAGTAATTTACAAAATGAGGTATTTTTAGCCACAAAACCATACCTGATGATTTCATGCAAAGGTCAAGTTATACATGGTACAGGAGCTTTATAGAGGACAAACAAGTCCATCATCTCCCTAATTGCCTTCACCATGCTTTAGCTAGCTCATGTCAGCAAAAATTCAAAGCCATTTCTTTACATTGCAATATCTCTCAAATTTATTTTGTCCTTGGTGCAGTTGCACCCAAAGAAATGTTGAAGGACTTCAAGATTTGTAATAATATAATATATGCAGTACAGTAAAGTCCCATCTTTAAGAAACCACTTTATAAGAAACTCAGACCCTGAATTTTTGCTAGAACAATAGGAGAACAATAGAATAAAGAAGAACAATAGGCTGATGTCAAAAAGTTGGTTTCTCAAAGGCGGGACTTTACTGTATGTCATGGTAGATTTTGCGAGCAATCTCATTGCAAGGATTGGAATAAAAGGAGAACTGACAAACAAATAGTAATTTGATAAAGTTTTTATGTGCTGATGAAGGCAATGCCAACTATATTTCAAGTCTGTATACATTACCATGTTAATGTTATTTGCTGTATAGCCATTTCGAAACATCATTTGCACAGTGCAGGCCATGTGCACATTAACACCGTTTTCTTACCTAGGAATTCTTATGAATTCTTGAGAACATTTTTATATTCTTAAGAATTCTTGTTTAAATGTTTTACAGTCTTTCGTATCCTCGGAATTCTTAAGAATCCTTGTAATGTTAATGTGTGCACGGCTTGTACTGCACAGTAGGTGAGACTGCAATATGCCAGTAGTGTTTAATTGACCTTTTGTAATTTTCTCAAACATTCCTGGATGAGTTGTAATTATGCAAATTAACAATTTTCAACTATTCAAGATAAAAACACCACATTTATCCAGTTCTATTTGCTAAAACTAGGACAATATCCAGTTAGATGCTGCACCTTGGGCCTGTCTCAAACACCGAGTTTCATGCAAAGTGAATGGAAGTGCACAGAAAGAGGATTCTTTGGGAATTTCAGTGGATGAATGTGGTAAATGATTCCACCCATAGAATTGTTGGAACATTTTGAATCTCAACTTACAGTATAATCTTAGGTCTCTTGCTTCAAATAACTTTGGCAAATTGAATAGCTAAATGAACTCTTGCGTTCTACTATTTAAAAGACTTGGGAGGTTTCTTTATATTTACCCCACGTTTATCCAGTTTTTGTTCAAATATGATAATTTGAGTAGTTACAAAAAAAACATTTTTATTTCTTGTTCCTTGGCTTAAGTTCATCTGCACATCTTCTTAGATAGATAACTGGCTTGACTTGTGGGTTAAAATACTCATGTCCTCTCGACCAATCATAACCAATAGCATATGCAAAAATTTCCCCTGTAGAGTTAAACCCACCGCATGTGATAGGCTGTTGACATTGATCAGATGTTTTCAACTTTGTTCTTGCATCTTTGTCCCAAAAACTAAATTTCCCATCGGCACCAACTGTGGCAAGTGTCCCATGTTGTGGATGAAATGTTATATGATTTACTGCAAATATATCTTGGGTCTGTGCTGAAGTTGTCACATCTGTGCGGTGGCATTTAAATGTGAAATTGTCTCTTGGGTTTTGTGGATTGATATATTGTATTGCCACTCTCCCTTCAACGGATCCCAATGCAAAACCTGCAGGCTGATTTTTCTTGTCTTTGAAAATAGAGATACAGCGATGTTGGTACTTGAGGGGTGATTCAAGGCGTTTGAATTCAGAAGGAGTGCCCTCTAGTTGATAAACAACAATTCCTTTTTGAGCAGTTGTTACAACAGCCATTGGGTAAACAACATCCGCAGCATAGCATCGTTCTTTCAGATCAAGTGACAGGACTGGAGCTTGTTGACGGAGATCCCATAATCTCAGTGATTTGTCCCAACTGCCTGTCATTAGGCATTGGTAGTTTGGTGCTTGAATCCAATGACATGTTTTGATTGGAGCATCATGTTGTGCCACCTACAAAAGCAATTTTAATTTCAATCCCCTAATGAATCATTCTATGCTTGCAGCAATCCTGTTTCACAGCAAAATTTGGTTTAGAAAGAAGTAAAGATTAGTTATTTCTAACACATTGAATCAGGCCTGGCCATGAGCATTTTAGCAGGCAAGCGGTACATCGCTCTCCTCGGTATAGTCAGGCGGGCGATTTTCAGTATACCCAAAATTGTTAAAGAAAAGTGTACGGATAAAGGGGGAATGTAATATTGGTCTTTAAACAACTAACTTTTCAAAACAAGAAGGCCATTCTCCAGCAGAAATGAAACGATAGTTGTATATAGTCGTAAATCAACCGCACTTTCACTAACAAGGTTATGAACAGAACTAAATATAGTAAATATAAAATGAAGTATTAAATACAGAGTAGAATCTTTCCCATCTATCTTTTCAATGTTAGTTCCAAGAGCAGCCCTGTTGTCATACTTTTCGAAAGTCTTTAGCGCAACAGTCGATCCTTTTTTATTACTCGCCCCATGTTGCAATGATATTATCGATTCTGCGAGGGCAACTTTATCGCAAGACTTTTTCAATTAGCGTTCGAAAGAACAGTCTGGTGTAAATGAAGCCATTCAAAAAATATGTGCCCCAGTAGCTATTTAAATTGCTCCATGATTCAAAGTGTTCATTTGTTTTTCGCCTGACTAGTTAAATAGTTAACGATTTACAACAGGAGTAGATGACTTCCTGAGTGTTAAAGAGGAGATTAAAAGGTGAGGAAATTTAATTAAGGTCAAAATAATAAGGGGATTAATTTCCTGTCAAAATTTTAGTAATGAATGAAAGCCCAAGGCGGGCAGTTTTTCTTTTGAACTGACGTGGAGGCGAGCGATGAGTAGCTCGCCTCGGCCACTCGAGGCGAGCGCGGAGGCGGGCGCGGGTGATCGCCCGCCTTAAACGGCCAGGCCTGCATTGTACATCACAAGTTACCTAATGTGTTTTACAGTTTTGCACTCAATTTTAGATGAAAGAAAATAAGTAGAAGTGAATTGTGAAATTTTGTTTGTTTCAGGTTTTGAATTATCGTAGTTCTATAATTGATAATCGATAAATGTTGTTGTGTTCAAACTGAAATTCACATTATTTTGTGAACTTTCGGGAAATTTCAACACTGTAAAATATGTATGGACTTGTATTTTTTTATTAAGCCAATGATAAGAAAAAGGAATTGAGTGTCTATCTACTGTCCTATTTGATTTTACTGTATGTTACAGAAAAGTACCTGTGTTGCCTGGTTAGATGCCAAGTCCCACATTTTTGCCATGTTATCAGATCCAGCTGTAAAAACTTTAGTGCCATCATCATGCCAACATGAATCAAGAATTGGCTTTGTGTGACTCTGCATAGCTTTGGCCACTGTTTGCCCGGTCTGCTGTATCTCCCAACATCTGATGTTATTATCCCATGATGAGGCAACCAACAAGTTTGCCTTTGGGCTGAATTTTAAAGACCTTATTGTATCATCACCAGGCTGAGCGATTTCAAAGTCTTNCCCACATTTTTGCCATGTTATCAGATCCAGCTGTAAAAACTTTAGTGCCATCATCATGCCAACATGAATCAAGAATTGGCTTTGTGTGACTCTGCATAGCTTTGGCCACTGTTTGCCCGGTCTGCTGTATCTCCCAACATCTGATGTTATTATCCCATGATGAGGCAACCAACAAGTTTGCCTTTGGGCTGAATTTTAAAGAACTTATTGTATCATCACCAGGCTGAGCGACTTCAAAGTCTTTATTTGGGTTTGTGGAAACTGAAAAGAATTGCAAAGTTAGGATAGCAATACAAAAATAGCATTAAAGGGAAGAGGTTTAGGGAACTGAGATTTACTAAGGTCAAGTGCATTTAGCACTTAAATGACAACGGTTGATGGTTGATTCAATCAACGTCAATCAATGTTGATCAATAAGCTTAAGGTTCCACTCAGTTACACTCCTCTACCACTATTGTTGAATTACACTTGGATGCTTTGTTTTAATATCCTTCAGTTCTCTGCCTTATTGTACATTGAACAATACATTTGATCATATGTTGACATTTTTTTGATCTAATTGGTAGATGAGGTGTTTTATTTTTTTTTTATTTTTTTATTCTTTTTAGAATTCTTTACCCAGGGTTACAATTCAGTTTGGATAACTGTTTTACAATGTATATACCTGCAACTAAAAATTAAAAATAACCTATTACAATATATTTGTCTAAACATATAAATGTACTATGTATATTAATCAAAAACTTAAATAGAAAAGAAAAACGAAAATGTAAAACCAGCTTTCCTTGAATATTTTCAATTATGAGCTTTGAGTTTGGCTTTAAATGACTGGATGGAAGGGGCTAATTTGATATCAGAATGGAGTTTGTTCCATGTATCAGCTCCGCGGAAAGCAAATGACTTTTGACCATAAGCTGTTCTCATTCGAGGTATAGCTAGATCGCATTTCGTATTCCGTAAGACCCGATCGTGAACATCAGATAATCGGGAGAAAATCTGACAAAGGTTGTCGGGTGCAAGTCCATTTAGGGACTTATATACCATGGTGGAAGTTTCTCTATGGACAAGCCTATCAACTGAGTGCCATCCTAGTCTTTGCAACAATGGAGCAGCTGATGAATCAAAAGGGCTGCCCATGACAATTCTTGCAGCTCTATTCTGCAATTTTTGCAAGGTATTCAGCTTGGTATCGCCACAGCATCCCCGCACTGAGCAACAATAGCTAAGGTGAGGCTCAACAATACTTAAATACATGTTCCTTAATGTGTCTTCTTGTACAAATTGTTTCGCATATTTCAAAAGTCCAAGGGCTCATGAAATCTTCTTTTGTATGAACTTTGCCTGGCTTCCCCATTTCAAATTTTTGTCAATCATGACACCAAGATATTTAGTTTCATGAACAAGATCGATATCATTCCCATTAACTTGGAAGCAGGGGGCGATTTCTGACGTTTTCTTTATCTGCCCCAGCTTTTGGGCTGAACCAATTATCATGGCTTGTGTTTTGACGATATTCAAGGAAAGCTTATTGCCCTGCAACCATTTCTCAAGGCAGGCAAGTTCTGCATTGACAACAGCGTCAATCTCTTCAATTTTATCAGAAGAGTAGGAGATCGCTGAATCCTCGGCGTACATAGTTGCTTGTGTCTTTTCCGCTCCTCTCGATCCAGATTGGGAAGTTTGCATAATTGCGTGAAAAATTTCTCCTTTACTCAAATCGTTTGTTTGGCTGTATTTGTGTTGCTAAACAATAGGCATATTGTTTCCTTTTGTTGTTTAGCAAAAATTGAATGGCTAGAACAGTGGCTAACAGCTAAGGTTTCAAACAAACAGGGGAGAAATCTTCCATGCAAGGCAAACTTTCCAATCTATCTTGCTCTCGATCCAGACTGCATTTTATCTTTTCTGTTGATTAACGCTGATCAAGAGCCAGATAGGACCTTGAAAAATAGGACCTTGATAGGACCTTTTGTTCTTCTATTGTTTTTCTGCGCACTTCTCCACTCAAGATAACTAAGAATTTCTTAGTGCGGAGAAGAAAACAGAAAGGAGAAGTGCGCAGATGAAAACAATAGAAGAACAAACGGTCCTATTGTTTTCTCAAAAATTGCGCAGAGAATATGCTCTCCGCGAGCAGCAAAAAATGCCGTCTGGCTCTTGATCAGCATTAATCAACGGAAAAGATCGAATATGTTTACTTTTCAATAATGGACAAAATCGGACAAAAAGTTTTTTTACGAATTTCAAGTCATGCGACTAGCATCTATTCAAGGCACATATTTTCATGAATGCAAAAAGTATTAAATTCTACTTGTTACATTCATGGCACGAAATATGTTAATCAAAAGATGTTTTATCAAGAGATTGATCATTTGACGTGACTTGAAGTGGGTGTAAACAAACCTTATAGCCGATTAGATATATTAATTAATATCGAAGAATGAAGAATTCATAGTAACTGAACAAGAATGTAGGGTGCCAAAGTCAACAACATCAGTGACGGTCTGATTGATGGAATTGTGATGTCTGTGAAATTCCAGATATTTGGAACTCGGAATAGTACAGTATAGTAATAATAATAGTAGTAATAATAATAACAATAATAATAATAGTAATAATAATAATAATAGTATAGTATAGTTTATTTAAAATTTTACTGTAAATATACTTGGTTCTTTTTAGTTCATTTCATTTTTAGTTCAGTATTTTAGTTTAAGTGTTATTGTTTTAGTTTAATTTATGTTAGTATATAGCTGCCATGCCTGTATTAGGTAGTGCATTTTGCTAATGATGATGATGATGAAGTACAGTACCATACTTTGTGGAGGTGAGCTTACCAGTGGCAGCTGCAGATGCACCAAACAGCCCTGTTCCAGTCGAAGTAGAACCAAATGCTGCAGTTGACGTGCCAAACATTTCTGCACTATGGTTCGATGGCTTCAAAATGCAGATACCGCCAAAATGAAGCAGCTCTTCGAAAAGTTTAGGCCGTTTTGAGTGGGGGCCTCGGTTTCAAGTGGGAACGCCAATGAAGGGGGGGAGGATAATGATTGAAGTCTCGGAAAATCGTTGATTTTATACTGAAAAGAATAAGATCCAAGTTGATAATTTCAATTTATCTTTTACTTTTCATCTATAACACTGCACTATAGCAGCATCATTAATTCCTAACTCGATAGATGGAGCACTCTTATCCAACCCTGCAGCCCGCATCACCCCCTTGACGCAACAGCTCACCAAAAAGAGGCCATAAGACGATCTGTTCCACGTGACTTGTCGTTCGCTTCTCTCTTTCTCACAACGACCGTGAAACGGACGGCGGCCCGTAAAGATGAGGTAAGAAATCCATTTGCATCCTTCAAATTCGTTGGTGTTTGTAATTTGTTTTTATCAAACAATCATCTTAAGATATCATACCGTCATTTGATTGGTTTTTTGCCATAGTCAATATTCTTTGTGGTTCCAAAAGGCTCGAGTGTTTTGCCAGGTTCTTGCTTTTAGGCCCCAAAGGAATTTGGAAATGAACGTTCAACTGAGAGGATTTATTTGTTTGTAAAACCAATGCTGAAAAGGAAACAAGAATTTAGAATGAGACTATAGGGTAAAAAATTTTTTACATCTTCAAAAGGGCTACAAAATATATATTACTTCTTGTGAAACGTTCTTCTGTCAGTAAAGTTGTGGACATCACTGGCACTACTGGTAGAATCCATAGTTATGAATTGCGTCACAGTGCACCGAAATTTAACTTGATCTCAACAGCCCTTTAATGCCGTTTAAAATACAAAATTGAAAGACGAAGGCCCCTCAGCTCCTTGCAAAACAGCGTGAATGAAAGTTATTTTTTGGTTGTAATCTTTGAGTTTTATTCTTTCATACTTTTAGTTTCAAAGTCACCCGTGAAACACTCTATGATTGTGTTAAAACAATCTTAGAAGGCTCAAAAGACAAGAAAAGAAAGTTTGTAGAAACTGTTGAGCTTCAAATTGCTTTGAAGAACTACGATCCCCAGAAAGACAAGCGTTTCAGTGGTACAGTCAAGCTGAAGAACATCCCCAAAAGATTGCTCAAAATATGTATCTTAGGAGATGAATCTCATTGTGATGAGGCAAGAGCAAACAACATTGCTTGCATGGATGTTGACACACTCAAGAAGCTCAACAAGGACAAAAAGCTTGTCAAAAAGCTTGGTAAGGGGATTAGTGCTCATATTTGTTGAGGGGTGGCCTGTGGTTAGGGGTGGCCCAGACTGCTAACTTTGCAAAGTGCGCACGGAAGATTTTTTTCCTAACGATAAATGCGCGCATGGATACCCTTTCGAAACCGTTTGGAAACAAATCGCGCGTTTTGGAAAAAACAAAGAAATAGGCCATTACTTATGGATCAAATGTTTTGATACTGATCACTTACCTTCCATTATCNCAACAAGGACAAAAAGCTTGTCAAAAAGCTTGGTAAGGGGATTAGTGCTCATATTTGTTGAGGGGTGGCCTGTGGTTAGGGGTGGCCCAGATTGCTAACTTTGCAAAGTGTGTGCGGAAGATTTTTTTCCTAACGATAAATGCGCGCATGGATACCCTTTCGAAACCGTTTGGAAACAAATCGCGCATTTTGGAAAAAACAAAGAAATAGGCCATTACTTATGGATCAAATGTTTTGATACTGATCACTTACCTTCCATTATCAATCTTCGGGAAAAACATTTGCTGTTCAAAACATCGTCGTGAACAGAACTTTTAGTTTCATCACAGAGTCCAAGATCAAGAAGCCACGCACGAGAAGCCGGCTTTTGCGCACGTGTGCCGTTGTTGCCACAGAAGAAGTGTGCGCGCCTGCGCAATAAGTCGATCTTATTTAGAAAATGCGCGCATGAAATAGAGGCAGCGCGCGTTAGACCATCAACTGCGCGCGGAATTTCTTCCGCGCGCGAAGCAAAGTTGTCAGTCTGGGGGTGGCCATTACTGGATGACCAAAGTCTTAGGCGCAAGTCTTTAATTATTTTTCATACAACAGTTTCTCCCTTTAAAATAGTTTTCATTTCCTATGGTGGGAAGAGAAACTAAAACTGCACTTCCTCAAGAAGCAAGCTTCTGTTTCAGTCACTGCAGAAAGTGGCACTTGCACACCTAAGATGAACAATAGATTGATTTGAAATGCAGTTTTGGTCAGTTGCAAAGTTGTTAGGGTTCACGGGTGTTTAGGCTGCTCCAGTATGAAATTATTCTATAGATAGAAGAAAAATAACATCATGGGTTGGCAAGAAGACTGTAAATGGAAGGCTAATCCATTAACTTTTGTTACGGATCGAAAGGTCTACCAGTACAGTATATATAAACAGGGTATAAAGATCTTGTTGAAAACCTGCATGCATGTCATCTGCAGTCAGGCAATTGCTTTTTTATTTATTTATTGCTAATACATTTGTTTGATTGCAGCCAAGAAATATGATGCCTTCCTTGCTTCGGATACCATCATCAAGCAGATTCCTCGTCTTCTTGGACCTGGATTGAACAAAGCTGGAAAGTTTCCAACTATGATCACTCACAATGAAAATATGGTTGCCAAAGTTGATGACATCAAATCTACCATCAAATTTCAGATGAAAAAGGTAACTTCTACCAGAATCATGGCACAAAATAGAAACCAAATCAGAATAGCATCGTAGGCCTGAATCTTTATTTGTTTAAAGATAGACGCCAATTTTCTTTGATGAACAATGCAGGGCTGAAAAGATGCCAATGCTGTTTTTTCTGTGAAATTTGAAAATGCAAAATATATTTGTGCACTTCAATATTCAGTCAGAAACCTGTATGGAAAATGTGGTACTTGCACGTCCAAGAAAACAATAGGGTATTCAAAATATACACTAGATAAACAATAGAGGATTCTTCTTGCACACTCAAGATCATGGCAAAAAACTGCTACTTTCCATATGTGTCAGAAACAATACTTTTGTAAGAGCCCTAGCTAGCACGGGTAATATAAGCAGAAGTTCTAAAATACCTGAAAATAAAATAAAACTCATCACTACGCAATGCTCATAAGCATGTAAGTTGAGTTTCAAAGTCAAACTTTGTATATGATGCTATTCACACCAATTTTGGTTTCTGTTTTGGTAAGGCCATGTGACTGGGAGGCCTTTCATTAGGCCGGACTTTGACCCAGAGTCTTTAAATAACTGGGGAGGCCTTCTGGTCAATCCATCTTGGCACTGTATTGTGCTGAAATTCCAAGGTAAGTGAAGACTCCACTGATGTGTCAAAAGAAATCTACTGCATCTACTATCATCTTATAAAAATTCCTATTGAAATTAGACGTGCAGATAAAAATTTGCTATATATACATTTCTTGTGATGTTTGCGAGAATAATAATATGATAATAATATTGTGTGATCAATGTAGAAATAGCATAGCAACATCAACAGCATTTGGCAAAATTTATTGATGAAATATCAAAGTGCTTGTTCAAACACTTCATTTATGTGTTTATTACATTATTGCATTACAAGCGTCCAGAACATCTTCATATCACAAAGTCTGTCAGGGGAGGGAAACATGTCAACTTTGGTTTGGAAAGGAAAATATTGTAAATGTTTGTCTTTAGGAGAATTACAAGGAAAGAAAATGGTTCATAATTAGGTCAGGGAAAAGAGTAAATTTATTGAAGAATGTTTATCCCTGCAACCTCAACCATTATTGCAAAAAAGCCCATTTTGAACAACTAACTATGACAGCTTTGAGTTGAATGCCAAACAAGAAGTTGCCCATACAGTGTGAAGAATGAAAAATATTCAATAGGCTTTATTCATTGTCACTTATTTCAATATTTTGTAAATATTTGTGCAATTTTAGGTGCTCTGCTTGGCTGTTGCAGTTGGACATGTTGAAATGACAGATGATGAACTCGCACAGAACGTCNAGCATAGCAACATCAACAGCATTTGGCAAAATTTATTGATGAAATATCAAAGTGCTTGTTCAAACACTTCATTTATGTGTTTATTACATTATTGCATTACAAGCGTCCAGAACATCTTCATATCACAAAGTCTGTCAGGGGAGGGAAACATGTCAACTTTGGTTTGGAAAGGAAAATATTGTAAATGTTTGTCTTTAGGAGAATTACAAGGAAAGAAAATGGTTCATAATTAGGTCAGGGAAAAGAGTAAATTTATTGAAGAATGTTTATCCCTGCAACCTCAACCATTATTGCAAAAAAGCCCATTTTGAACAACTAACTATGACAGCTTTGAGTTGAATGCCAAACAAGAAGTTGCCCATACAGTGTGAAGAATGAAAAATATTCAATAGGCTTTATTCATTGTCACTTATTTCAATATTTTGTAAATATTTGTGCAATTTTAGGTGCTCTGCTTGGCTGTTGCAGTTGGACATGTTGAAATGACAGATGATGAACTCGCACAGAACGTCTTCCTTGCAATCAACTTCCTTGTCTCACTTCTGAAAAAGAACTGGCAAAATGTGAGATCCCTTCATATTAAAAGTACCATGGGAAAAGTACAAAGGCTGTATTAGGTCGATCATGTGAATGAATTTGAAAGAATATGAACTTGTGTCTTTTCTGTTTTCTTCACTTGCAGTCTGCAATGCAGCAGGCTTGCATAGATTGGCTCAAAGTCGATTTCTTGCCAATTGCATGCGTTTTACATTTGAACAAACTTTTCTGTGCCACTGCAAAAGAGAAAAGAGGCAAATTCTCCTTGGCATTGGCACATAAAATATAATGTAAAATGCACATGTTGGGCACAAAATAGTCTTCATGCAAGTCTGTGAGCTTTACTACTCTGACACCTATATTCATACTCAGACCTGTGTTTTTGCTACGTAACCCATTAGTACAAAGAATTTAAACCAGAGTTTTTGTAACAAAGGCATCCTATGCTTTCGATATACATGCAAAGCGATCAGCAATTGCAAACAAAGGGATTTTGTCAAATGTCTCAAAATATGCTCTGAAATCTTATTGCTTATCAGAAAGTGAAGAATTCTCAAGAAAGCCTGAGAATTCCTGTACTGTAATTTCTCGTTTAATTTCTACCCTGACCATGATTTGCTAGAAGAACTTGAAAGAATGTGAAGACGCGGTTTCATAAGAGATTTGGGTTGTTGCAAAATACTCGCAAAACTTATTATTGTATTGTTTGCGCGCAAAATCATTTTCATTCATGGACATTATCATCTGATATCCATCGAGAGACTTGCTTCATTGCCAGTTAAAGAACCTGACATGTGCATCTGCTTTGAACCAGTCAATGAATAGTATGGACATTTTTGCTGCTAAACTTTTCTCCAATGCTCTAATATGACTTCAAAGTACCTATTCCTATCGTTGTCATTCATGGGTATGTTCACCTGACATAAGATTTGAAACGAGCATAGTGTCAACACACTTTTAGGTGGCATAGGAAACCAAATTACAAACATTTCTTAGCTTAATTCAGGTTAACAAGAGGCACAGATTCTAAATTTAAAAAAATTGTGCCTACATTTTCTTAGAAGCCGTTTCTTGTAAAAACTGCGTGTTTTGCAGCAAGTCCTAGGCAATCTTGGGTCCACTCAAAAGTACTGACGATTTGACGAAACTCTATCCAGGCCCTAAAACGAAAGGGTCTGGAAACTAGTAAACAAAACACTGATGCTTGGAGAGGAGAGCGGGAAAAATGGAGGACTTTGTTAAGAAAGAACTGCTGCAATTCGCTTCTGAGAATTCGAATGAATTTGAAGATGGGTAAGTATAAATAACCTTTAATTCTTGGGACCAGAGAATAATATGCCCCTCAGAGCTGCTTAGCACACTTCAAATATAAAGTGATTTGCTTTTTTCCCAACGCTAACCAACAGTGGTGTTCTCGTCATAGGGGCCTAAGTTTGGGCTGTTAGTGCATTGGCCAAATTTGCACTCAGCTTAACCCCCTAAATTTTTTCCAGTTGGGGGTTATAAGAAATAAGCCATATTTTTTCCACCACAAATCACAACGTGTTCCCC
>REGM01000185.1:77253-101045 GCA_004194415.1 Aurelia aurita
AGGGAAGAGGTCTCAAATGAGGTCTGGGAAAAAACGGTAACTAAGCAACTAAGGACGGGTCGGTTGAGTGGTTGAGTAAGTTCAAGATGGCTAGCCTGTTTTGGCTTTGTTTTGAGTGCGAATTATGTTATAACATGTTTTGAGATCTTGCTAAGTAATTTAGAAGCCCTTCTAACAAAAATGTATTGGCTATACACTTAGGGCATGAACAATATAAGAAACGCATAAGAAACTTTTGGTAGCAAAATGGCCCTAAAATTTAAGAAACTGCCTACCAACCCCGGCCTCAGTTTCTTATAAATAATATGAATGTATTGGAGAGCACCCCTTATTTAGAAAACTTATAAATCAATTATTAACAACTGATGATTCATTATTATATTACCATTTGTATAACATGGCCAACTTTCAAATTGTGTTTGCAATTTACCCTTGTCTCTTCCATTTCTTTCATTTTGGTCAGTTGTGAAAAGGCAGCCTTTTCTTTTTAGCATTGATGATATTGTGTTGACGTATCTACTGAGTAGTCTTGAGGAGCTTGCAGAAAGGACAAATAATGATGAATTTGACATGGAAGGTTTTGTGGAGATGATGTCAGCTTATGTTCCTGGATTCGATGATATAAAAAGGTACTTTTGACATGCTAAAGAAACTCACTGTAGACTCAAATTTTTTATAGGCAACAGTCCAGATTTTTTAAAATTCCTTACTAGGATTAATCTTTCATTTGTTAATTGATAGAGTAGAACTTAGCTCACAAAAAACTACAAAACAAAGAAACTTAAATTCAATATTCTCAAGAAAACAATTGAAGAACAATATCGTGATTTGACAAGCAATTCCAATTGTTTGTTAAATAAAGGTTAAAAATGAAAAAATCTAGTTTCTGTGTTTAGGCCTCTGGGGGATGGTCTACTTTGTTGCTCACATGGGTGCCTAAACATAGCTAACCAGTTTGAAAAATTGCGTTTATGCCTGCAATATGAAACAAACTTGGAAGAACTGAATGTTTGCTGAGAGCAAAAACAACAACTTCTTTTGTGTCATTTTCAAGACTTATATGTACATACCAGCAGCTTAGATCAACAGAACTCAGCAGAACTTTTTATTTTGAAATGAAAGATTACAATAACGTTGATCAAATTATAAAGAGTGCTCTTGGTCCAGAATCATTCGATTACTTTTTTATTTGATTAAATGTTAGCTTTATCGGTATGGGCTTCAAACTTGTGGACACTTCTTAATTCGTGAAGAGCAAGAGATATAACTGTGTAGTTAGTTATCTGCTAGATTTTCTTTTTATATTCATGTTTTTGTAGCCTTTTCCTTAATCGACAAAATTCTGATTACCTGACGATCGTACTTTCAGATATTATATGTCAAATTGTAGTGAAATTTATTTGACTGTTTCACAATATTCAACGTTTCCAATGAACGTTAGTTACCTGACACCTGACAACCTCAAAAAATCCTGATAGCCTTACCTGACAACATCAAAAATCAGATTTTTTAATACAGTGTATCCCAAATAAATTGTGCCCTCTTGGTATTGCTGTTTTAGGGGATCTGCAGCTTTCATTGTCTCGTTTGTGATACAATTGCATAGGATAGGCTTCAACAGTGGCGGCGCCAGCCGCAACAAAATGGAGGGGACACACTAGGATAGGGGTCTGGGGGCTATGCCCCCAGGAAACATTTCCAGAACCACACCCTTTACATACTCAGGAAATGCCCTTTTTAGCCTCGGGAAACACCCTTATTTGTCTATCGAGTTCTAAAGATAACAACCCCTCCTTAGACCCTTTCTCAACGGATGTTAACAAATTGGAAGATTGATTTCAGAGAAAAGTGGGGGGAGGGGGACTTGTCTCCCCATTCCCCCCGTGGCTCCGCCACTGGGCTTTAATATACAGTTTGAGACCTTGATGAAGTCAATCAGACCAGTTGCTGCTGCTTTATGGCACGGAAAAGATAAAATAAGTTAAACTGTTTTAAAAACAGCAGTCCTTTGTTTGCAACAATGTAAAAATCAATTTAATATTGAAAAAAGGGTTCTAGTGTTGTATTTGAATTTTTTCTAAATTTGAAAAGGGTTAACACGTTGTATTATCAATAAAGAACACCATTAACCCTTGTTCAAATGTAGAATAAATCAGCTACAATACTAGAAAACTTGAAAAAATACAACACGTATATACATCAGCAACCACTTATCAGATTGACTCAAACAAGGTCTCAAACTCCAAGTTGAATCCTCTGCAACAGTATCAAAAACGTTATAGCCCCTCTACAATAAGGCTGATTTCCAGTCAGTAGAATTTTCCGAGCGGGCGGAATTTTACACAATGAAAGGTTTCTCAGGCGTATCTCTTTATTCAAATTCAAAGCGACATTTTTTCTCGTAAACAATACAATTCCTGTCCGCTTGGAAAATTCCACCGACTGGAAATCGGCGTTTAGCCACACAAATGGGGCACATTTTTTTGGGGACACTATGTAGTTCAACTAAACCATGCCAAAAACTCATCCCTCTTTATATACGTGATGTGATTTAGAAAGTAAAAATTGCTCTGTTACAGCATAGGCATCAAATCTTTTAAAAACATTGCACGATTGGTTAATGCATCTTTCTTTTGATTTAATGGCTTGAAAGAGACTTCAGGTACTTTGCAGTCTTTGATATCTTGATTATTTTCAGAATTACAGCCTCTGCTTTGTTTCAAACAGTTTTCCGGTTGTGACATTATCAAATTTCTAACTAATGAACCAGAAAAGCTATGGATTTTTGCTTACAGCCATATTATAAACCTTCATAAACTAATTATGGTTTTCTTGAAGATTATTTTATTTTTCCTCTATTAATTTAGGATTTACAGCGATTTGATTTAGTCAATGCTTTTCTTGAATTCTTTCTATTCAAAAGATAAATGTTGTACTTCTGAGAAAAAGAATCAAGATATCAAAGATTGCCAATGGACACTTATAATGAAGAACCTGAAGTTCCTTTCAAGCCATTATATCAAACGAAAGATGCATTAACCAATTGTGCAATGTTTTCTAAAGATTTGATTCATATGCTGTATTACCCAGTATGCCTATCAATAATTGTGATTCCGTTCTAGCTCATTAATTTATGACTGGATGTTGAAGGTAGCAGACGCATTGCGGGATTTCAAATCAGAAGACAGCAAATCATGTCCAGAGATAAAAGGTACAGTACAGTTCTTTCCTAACTTAACAACTGTGTTTTTTTGTTAAGAATTCCTGAGAATTCATGAAGCATCTCATGAACTCTTAGAATTCTTCTAAATTTTGTGAAGCTAAGCTTCAGAAGTACTGTGTTGTGTGCAGTTGGAATAGAATATATTTTGTTTCTAAAAATTCTTACGAGTTATTGAAAATTCTTATTAATTCTTAAGCATTCTGAAGAATTTATGGATGTTAAGTTATGAAAGAAGTGCACGTATGCTGTACCAGATACGAAGTGTGATGCATTAACATTATATNAGTATCAAAAACGGGACAATTGAAGTTATAGCCCCTCTACAATAAGGCTGATTTCCAGTCAGTAGAATTTTCCGAGCGGGCGGAATTTTACACAATGAAAGGTTTCTCAGGCGTATCTCTTTATTCAAATTCAAAGCGACATTTTTTCTCGTAAACAATACAATTCCTGTCCGCTTGGAAAATTCCACCGACTGGAAATCGGCGTTTAGCCACACAAATGGGGCACATTTTTTTGGGGACACTATGTAGTTCAACTAAACCATGCCAAAAACTCATCCCTCTTTATATACGTGATGTGATTTAGAAAGTAAAAATTGCTCTGTTACAGCATAGGCATCAAATCTTTTAAAAACATTGCACGATTGGTTAATGCATCTTTCTTTTGATTTAATGGCTTGAAAGAGACTTCAGGTACTTTGCAGTCTTTGATATCTTGATTATTTTCAGAATTACAGCCTCTGCTTTGTTTCAAACAGTTTTCCGGTTGTGACATTATCAAATTTCTAACTAATGAACCAGAAAAGCTATGGATTTTTGCTTACAGCCATATTATAAACCTTCATAAACTAATTATGGTTTTCTTGAAGATTATTTTATTTTTCCTCTATTAATTTAGGATTTACAGCGATTTGATTTAGTCAATGCTTTTCTTGAATTCTTTCTATTCAAAAGATAAATGTTGTACTTCTGAGAAAAAGAATCAAGATATCAAAGATTGCCAATGGACACTTATAATGAAGAACCTGAAGTTCCTTTCAAGCCATTATATCAAACGAAAGATGCATTAACCAATTGTGCAATGTTTTCTAAAGATTTGATTCATATGCTGTATTACCCAGTATGCCTATCAATAATTGTGATTCCGTTCTAGCTCATTAATTTATGACTGGATGTTGAAGGTAGCAGACGCATTGCGGGATTTCAAATCAGAAGACAGCAAATCATGTCCAGAGATAAAAGGTACAGTACAGTTCTTTCCTAACTTAACAACTGTGTTTTTTTGTTAAGAATTCCTGAGAATTCATGAAGCATCTCATGAACTCTTAGAATTCTTCTAAATTTTGTGAAGCTAAGCTTCAGAAGTACTGTGTTGTGTGCAGTTGGAATAGAATATATTTTGTTTCTAAAAATTCTTACGAGTTATTGAAAATTCTTATTAATTCTTAAGCATTCTGAAGAATTTATGGATGTTAAGTTATGAAAGAAGTGCACGTATGCTGTACCAGATACGAAGTGTGATGCATTAACATTATATATTATGTGCAAATAGAAACAAGTACTGATTGTTATGTTAGCGCTTTAAAGGAATATTATCACCAACATGTAATAGTCAAAGCATTTTAAACTCGTAGAATACCAAACTTTCATTGCCAAAACTTATCACAAGTCACTATGTGAACTAACTATGTCCTAAAACGGACCTATTGAATATCATTTTTTATTTAAATCCCTTTATGTTCTTCATGGTTACGATAAAGTCATGAAAGGACAAATATATAAAAGAAAGTTTTGAATTGTATTGTATTGTATTGTAAACTGATGGAAATGGTCATTACAAAGAAGAGATAAAAATTTCAAATGTTTATCCCTTGCCTGAAAAATACATATATGTCTCTTGCCAATTTCGTAGAAGGTAAATTATTCAATTCAATTTCTAAATGCATTTTTCAAAAAAATCTGATGGAATTGTCATCTCTTCTAAAGGGGCGGTGCTCTTTCCTCGATTATCTTGGCTACCGAGAGAGTTCCAACTTAGGAATTCTCCTTCGTACAAATTCTTTAGTCACATATCTTTCTTTTTATTGTATGTGTATTGTCTGTATCCTTGTTCTTTGGTCTATAATGTGTAGTTATTCTAATTGTTGTAAGTTATTGGATTTTTGAGTATTTGTATGTAGTGGAATTTAAATCAATGAGCCTAAACTGAACTAAACTGCCAATGAAACAGACCCAGTTCTGTAGCCGAAATTTGAAAATGAACACACTTCACTATAATGTAGCCCCCATTGTACTGCTAGGGCACATTTACATCTCATCGGACTAAATGCTCTCCTTATGAACTAATAAGATGCCCATCAGGGGTCTACAGTAGCTGTTTTATTTAGGTGGAATTAAAAGTTCATTGAGATCCTCACCATTCACGAAACAAATTTATTTTGAGCTGGTAACATCAATTAAACCTTCTTTATTAGTTATACATTAGAAAAAGTCAGCTTTTGGGTTTTAAAAATCGCTACTTTGTGATTAATGGTGTAATTTCCAATCTCATAGAAGAGGACTTCAACAAAAACATAAAGAAGTGCATTTTGAAAAGAGAATTTTCGAACAAGAACGGCAAGAAGAAATTAGCTGAATGTGACCATAGCCTGGCAACTGTAGCTGACGATCTCCAATATGAGAGAGATACGTAAGTGTTTAACTCTTAAGGTACTGCAATCACATTTTATTCCCATGTTGCTTAGGGATCGTCCGAATTGATCGGTTATTTTTTAGCTGAATTCTACTGAAAGTAGATTTTATCGGTAATTCAGCATTCGAATTTTGCAATTTTTGAAATCAGTTATTTTAGGCGGTTTTATCGGCTGCTTTCCACAAATTTATTTAAGAGATTTCACTGTGCTGAAAATTAGCCGATCAATTAGGATGGTCCTTTAGCAAGGTGCTTTTAAGTAGTGCTCTCCAAAAATACTTAGAAGATTTATGTCGACAGAAAATGTTTCCGCTGATAACGCTTCCAGGGACTTAGCTCTTTTCTCGCTAATAATTGTCAGTGGCTGTCTCTTTCATCTCCAATTTCTCAGTGAAGAACAAATCCCTGTTTCTTTTCAGGAAAACTGCAGCGATATTTCCACTGATCATTAATGAAGTGCTTTTCTCTGAGAATATGGCTTCTAAAATTATTTACCAGAGCATCTCAGTTTTAAAAGAAAGTTTGCTACTTTTAGTTGTTTGACTTGTAGATTTGTGATATACATAAGATCTTAAATACATGGAATGCAGGCCCGGTATCTCTGTATCCTTATCATTTAAGGCAAGCACTTAAATATAACTTCTTTTTTTTCTAGAAAAGAGATATCAAGTGGTGTCACATTTCTGTCAGAGATGTTTCCAGATATAACAAAGCTTGAATTGGAGCGATTCCTGTTTCTTTCAAAAGGTGATGTTGAACATGCATTACAGATCATCCTTGCAGAAGAGGCTTATATTGACGATGAGAGAAGTCAGAATTATGAATATGGTACAGCGAAACCAGCTGCTGTTCAGGTAAAAATGTTGTTATTTCTATATAGGGTAAGATAGTCTAAATCCGAACAGTGGGCCTTACCGATCAATAAGTGGGGCTTTTCCGGTAAAGAAACACCCTTTTGATACAAAGGCAAAATTCACAACTATTTTTTCATATAAATTCTCCTAAAATTTACAATTTACTAGCTAACAATAACATTACAGAACGAAACCACAGGGAGCATGGAAATACATTGCTACCCGGCGGCGATTACATTTGACATAGATACTAAAATAAATCCAAAAATAAAATTAACAAGAAACTACATGAAAAAGAACCGATCTACAACGAACTCTCTATGCAACGAACCCTCGAGGGAACCATAAATAAGTCCAAAGCTCGTTAAATAAGGGTTCAGTGAACCGGGTATGGTTCAAAGGACCTGAAAATGGTTCGTTAAACAGAGGGTTCGTTATCACAACTATTCAAACAAAACAAAAGGTTTTTTCAATTATGACTCTGTCGAATTTTTTTTCAAACTGCAATTTTGTAACTTTTGCTTCAGGAATGTATCAGTAATTGCTTCTGTAGCTAATTTGGTCTTTGCAGCTATTGTACAAAAGACAATTTTATGGTGAATAACATGAGCAGATTATTGTTGGTTTCTGAACAAAGATACTGCATTTAGGCTCATCTTGCATTATTGTGAGTCTTTTTAAACGTAGCGGTTGAGTCAAAAAAGCGCACTGCTTCTTGAATATCAAAGCAATGGTATTGAACAATTTTTTGTTTCATAGCCAATATGTTCAATGAGATGTATAAATTTATTTGGCTTTAATCGGTCATTCCTTCCCGTGGCTATCGAAGATTTTCTGCTGAAAGCCCCTTTCAAAAACCTGCAGAAACGAGTCAAAACGACGATCAAAATTTCGTCCATTTTCCTTCGTAACAACAATGACAATTACATGTATTAGCACTTGTTATCCTCTTGGGAGAATGGAATCCCCCTAAATATTTTTCTTATACCATTGGGGATTATTTCTTCATCCTCCCAATAGGAAAATAATTGCCAAAGCATGTGCAAGTCATTTCTGTAAGGCAGAGATTGTTGGGGAATTTGATTGCGATTTTAGGCCGCTTTTGAAGGTTTTTCGAGGGGGCTTTCTTGAGAAAATCCTTCGTATTTTAGGAAGAGAGTGGCCGATTTCAGCCAGAAGAATTCGTAAGATTAATTTAACAGGTCGGCTATTCAACAAGGTAATGACATATATTATGGCTGTGATATTTAGGGAATGTGAACCTTTCAAACGGCGTGTGCTTTCTTATTCTGATTCACCCAGCAGTAAACAAGCGCGAAAATAACAACTTCTAGCAAAATAAATTAAAGCCTGTTAAACTAGTTCTAAAACATTAATTTTAGTATATCGATCTTCACCTTAGGAACATATTCCGGCTGCAACAAAAACTGAGCTCACTGATTCCGAAATGAACAAAGTTAAAGCAAAAATCGTACAGAGGTAAGTCTTATCTTAAAAATCTTAACTCTCCTATACAGGGGACTTTCTGATTTGTTCATAACACACTGCTGGGTGCAAATGAAAATTACAACCAAAGTTCGATTTTATCATTTGCAACTTTTGGCCATCTTTATCTTAATTAATAAGCTATGAGAATAGAGAGTGTTCTCCTAATTTTGTGGGACACACCTGAATTCCAACTGCTTATTGGCCATCAGCCAGATGTTATTTCTCTGCTGATCGTTAATCAAGTTCCAAACGGTCAAAACTAAGTAGCAGAAGAAATCAAACTTGCAACTTTGGGTAATCAATTAATATTTTCTTTAGCCGATATATCAGTGACTAAATTTATATTAGATTTATTGAATTTCTAATTCAGCATCAATTCGATAGATACAGCGTGGACAATTTTTTGTTTTGAGAATTTAAATTTTGTTTGCTCTGTAAATCTTCCGAACTCTGCCATTTTCAGAACATGAGTTCTTTGCGATTTGTCTCACCAGTCTCTCCATTTGTTCAGAAGAATGTTAGACGGAAGGATGGAATTATTCTCTGCGATCTCTACCTTTTCCGAAAGTTCTCCGAGACATCAGATGCCTAAAGAATCTGCCCTTAGATTCAATAGCATGATTTGAAAGACGCATCTAAACGATTTTAGGACACACCGTAATTTTAAGATTTAGGCCGTTTATACTGGGTTAGTAAAAAACGCACGTTGTTTGAAAGGCTACTGTTGCGTAAATATAACAGCAATAATATTGGCAAATCTTTTGTTTAATGCCCGACATTTTCAGTCAGATTTTATATAATCTCCTTTAACAACTTAGATGATTCTTCATAAACTGAAGGTGCTCCATAAATTTGAATTAAAACCCTAAAACCGTGTTTCTTTTTCATAGATATTCCTTCGAAGAGGTTAACTTGGAGGAAAAGACAAGAAATCCAATTTTTCGGGAAAGTGTGAGTTATTATTTTCATCCACATTTGAAATTAAGATTAAAGGAAAGATGTTTCCAAATTTGGAATTGATGATAAATCCAGCATAGAAGTCAAATCTTTGAAAAAGATAGCACAAAAAATGGTTAATGCATCTTCCGTTTGACTGGCTTGAAAGGAAGTTCGGGTATTTTTCTATAATTCTATTTGTTCCACTTTTCAGATCTTGATTATTTTCAGAATTACAGTGGTTTTCTTTGTATTGAAAGAATTCATGAAAAGTTTTAAAAAATTGAAATCATGGTAAATTCTATATTAATAGAGGAAGAAATGGCACAATCTTCAAGAAAACCATAGTTTATGAAGGTATATAACGGGACGGTAAGCAGAAATCTGTAGCTTTTCAGGTTCACGATTTAACAATTTCATGGCGAGCCAACATCAAAACTGGTTGAAACATAGAAGACGTTGCAATTCTGAAAATAATCAAGGTGAAAATGAAGGTGAAGGTGCGGTTGTTAGTGCCAAGCGATGGGATCGCAGAAGAAGAGAAGACCTAATCGAGTCTGTTTTTAAACCTTGAAGGATATGAAATTTATTTGCATGTTGCTCTAAGTGAGGAGATTAATTATCCCTTTTTGTGTATTTCGAAGTAAATTTTGACAAATCCAATTTTACCTATATTTACAATTCTCAGAAAATTTTAAGAAAAATCACAAAAAATACTCAGCCTTTCGGCTATCAACCAAACTTTATTTCATCCCGATCCCTCAAGTATTCTCCGTTTTACGAATTTTCAAATTTGTGAAATTCATTTTGGTCAACCCGGTATTAAGTTACTAAATAAATTGTTGATCATTTTCTAAGAACGGCAACTTCTTTTGATTGAACCAATTCCAAAAATGTGCCATTTTCTCAAAACNTTTATTTATTTCCATGTTGCTCTGAGTGAGGAGATTAATTATCCCTTTTTGCGTATTTCGAAGTAAATTTTGACAAATCCAATTTTACCTATATTTACAATTCTCAGAAAATTTTAAGAAAAATCACAAAAAATACTCAGCCTTTCGGCTATCAACCAAACTTTAATTCATCCCGATACCTCAAGTATTCTCCGTTTTACGAATTTTCAAATTTGTGAAATTCATTTTGGTCAACCCGGTATTAAGTTACTAAATAAATTTTTGATCATTTTCTAAGAACGGCAACTTCTTTTGATTGAACCAATTCCAAAAATGTGCCATTTTCTCAAAACTTTTGTGCCTTGTTGTAGACCAGTAAGGTAAAATAAAATCCGTTTGACAGATGATACCTGAAGCAATAATTTGCTTTTCTGCTTGTAGGACCGTAAAAAGACCACTAGATACTTAAATAGCAAAGTTGCGAATACTAAAGGGGAAAGGTACACCGAGATGAAAGATACAGAAACAGAGGAACAAAGACAAAGAAATTCAAGAAGTGCCAAGAAAAACATCGTCCATTGAAAAGATGTTGTCAGCTCATCGTAAGTAAACTAATAATTATTTTAAAATGCGACAATGTACCAGAGTACTGATTGAACACAACGTTTCGAGCTTAACTCTTCATCGGGTGTCAGGTGTCAAGTGTTACTCTTCGCTCTTGTCTTCGTCGTAAGTAAGCTTCTGATCTTGCTGACTTCTTTCTGACTTGAAATTTGCACGTTTTTGATTGACGCTCAAAGGCTGATTTCAGTTTAGGACAGACTCCAATTATGCAAAAAATATTATGCAAAAAATAGGCATTGAATCTTTAAAAAGAGTCAAGCGACGTTGTGTTGCAGTTAGATTTTCGGTGATTGGTTTGAAATCAATTATAGTTACTTTACTGTAATTTTACCATGAGAATTGTTAAATTTTTTATTATTTTCAATATTAAAGGATTTTTCTTCTTATGGAAAGCATTCATGCAAAGTTTCATTGAATATTGAATCATTGTAGCTTCAGTCCCTCCAATAAGTCTGAAAAAAACAATTCAACTATCGAGTGAGTGAAAGAAATGTGGGGCGTGTGTCATGTCGTAAGAACAACAGATTGTGTTTGTGAAAGTTAGTTGACTGAGATAAATAGCTAACTCAAGAGCTGCATATACAAGTCTACCATTAGCCTATTGCATTTGATGATTTATTCACGTGCGGGATATTGTTTAGCTGGAGAAACAATAGCGTGCTTAGGCGTTTTCTTTTTCATTTTATAAAAAGCACGATACAATAATTATTACATTGTATAAGGCCTAAACAGAACAAAATACAAGAATATATTTCTAACGAACTAAGATAGAATGTTACAGCGAAAAAAACAACCGTACAATATATAAATAAGTTTTTGTTTTATGGGGGTTATGAGAACATATTTGGTTTTGGTGTGTTTTAAGGTCAGGCTTTTTCTGGTTGCCTATTCAGGGTTTTTGTTCGGAATTCTGCTGCTTGTTGCAAAAATTGTGAAAAATTNTTTATTTGCATGTTGCTCTAAGTGAGGAGATTAATTATCCCTTTTTGTGTATTTCGAAGTAAATTTTGACAAATCCAATTTTACCTATATTTACAATTCTCAGAAAATTTTAAGAAAAATCACAAAAAATACTCAGCCTTTCGGCTATCAACCAAACTTTATTTCATCCCGATCCCTCAAGTATTCTCCGTTTTACGAATTTTCAAATTTGTGAAATTCATTTTGGTCAACCCGGTATTAAGTTACTAAATAAATTGTTGATCATTTTCTAAGAACGGCAACTTCTTTTGATTGAACCAATTCCAAAAATGTGCCATTTTCTCAAAACTTTTGTGCCTTGTTGTAGACCAGTAAGGTAAAATAAAATCAGTTTGACAGATGATACCTGAAGCAATAATTTGCTTTTCTGCTTGTAGGACCGTAAAAAGACCACTAGATACTTAAATAGCAAAGTTGTGAATACTAAAGGGGAAAGGTACATCGAGATGAAAGATACAGAAACAGAGGAACAAAGACAAAGAAATTCAAGAAGTGCCAAGAAAAACATCGTCCATTGAAAAGATGTTGTCAGCTCATCGTAAGTAAACTAATAATTATTTTAAAATGCGACAATGTACCAGAGTACTGATTGAACACAACGTTTCGACCTTAACTCTTCATCAGGTGTCAAGTGTTACCCTTCACTCTTGTCTTCGTCGTAAGTAAGCTTCTGATCTTGCTGACTTCTTTCTGACTTGAAATTTGCACGTTTTTGATTGACGCTCAAAGGCTGATTTCAGTTTAGGACAGACTCAAAAGCTGGTATTGTGCAAATATCAGGCATTGAATCTTTAAAAAGGGTCAAGCGACGTTGTGTTACAGTTAGATTTTCGGTGATTGGTTTGAAATCAATTATAGTTACTTTACTGTAATTTTACCATGAGAATTGTTAAATCTTTTATTATTTTCAATATTAAAGGATTTTTCTTTTTATGGAAAGCATTCATGCAAAGTTTCATTGAAAATTGAATCATTGTGGCTTCAGTCCCTCCAATAAGTCTGAAAAAACAATTCAACTATCGAGTGAGTGAAAGAAATGTGGGGCGTGTGTCATGTCGTAAGAACATTCATTTTCATTTTCATTTTATAAAAAGCACGATACGATAATTATTACATTGTATAAGGCCTAAACAGAACAAAATACAAGAATATATTTCTAACGAACTAAGATAGAATGTTACAGCGAAAAAAACAACCGTACAATATATAAATAAGTTTTTGTTTTATGGGGGTTATGAGAACATATTTGGTTTTTGGTGTGTTTTAAGGTCAGGCATTTTCTGGTTGCCTATTGAGGGTTTTTGTTCGGAATTCTGCTGCTTGTTGCAAAAATTGTGAACCAACAGATTCAGAACAACAACAGATGGTGCTTCGGAACAACAGATTGTTTTTGTGAAAGTTAGTTGACTGAGATAAATAGCTAACTCAAGAGCTGCATATACAAGTCTACCATTAGCCTATTGCATTTGATGATTTATTTACGTGCGGGATATTGTTTAGCTGGAGAAACAATAGCGTGCTTAGGCGTTTTCTTTATCCTATTTATAGATTACTCCACTTTAAAGTTTTATAATGCAGAAGAAAGATTAATCTATTTGTAAGAATTTAGTTTGTTAAAATTAGTCATTACTTCCCACAGCCATTGGCGATTTTTCGAAAAGAGATTTTGTTGAGATGGTATCCTTTTAGTGATGTTTCTGCTTTCCGACGTCCCCGCTCGGTTAAAGAGGAAGAGAAGGCATTCGCGTCATATCTCCGTTTTCTTCCCTGACATCCCAGATGAAACACATTTGAAGCCATCTTTAATTTTTAATTATCCATTGACTTTCTGTATTCAGTTCAATTCCTTGTCTATTCGTCAACCCGCTAAATTATTTGCTGAGTAGCTATCATGAATTCTCACAATGAAGCATTGCTTGTTTCATGGCGCGCTTGTCGCCTTGTATTACTTCGAATGTGGTTAATAATGCCTGCCGTATTTACAAATNAGAGGAAGAGAAGGCATTCGCGTCATATCTCCGTTTTCTTCCCTGACATCCCAGATGAAACACATTTGAAGCCATCTTTAATTTTTAATTATCCATTGACTTTCTGTATTCAGTTCAATTCCTTGTCTATTCGTCAACCCGCTAAATTATTTGCTGAGTAGCTATCATGAATTCTCACAATGAAGCATTGCTTGTTTCATGGCGCGCTTGTCGCCTTGTATTACTTCGAATGTGGTTAATAATGCCTGCCGTATTTACAAATCACTTTTGGCCACATGCAATATTCTTGTCTTGTTTTGTTAGCAAAAGACATGAATATTAAGTGAATGCAATGTTTACTGGTTTGTGGATCCATTCTGTTTCACTTTTTTTCAAGCTGCCACTCAGATCTTAACATATTTCAAGCATGCAGCCTTGAAGAGGCCTTGTTGTTCTGGAGCAGATATCCTTGCTGTGCTACAAGGGACTGAATATTGAAGAAACCTCTATGAAACTTGCAGAGGGTGCTTCAGTTGCTCATTGTACTGTTACTGAGTCAGATTTGAATGGTGATAGTGAGGACTGCACTTGGCGTTGCTCTTTTAACAGTTAAAACCTGGAACTTTCAAGTAATCCAAAATCGAAGCGTTTCGAGTTAATTTACGTGCCTTATATGGAGAAAGGGTCTTGAAAATCATTGCATTTAGAGTGTGTTAGTGAGGATTGCACTTGGCGTTGCTCTTTTAATTATTAAATACCAGAAGTTTCAAATATATAAAAAATCAAAACGTTGGAAGCTATTTTACTTGACTTATACAGAGAAAGCGTCTTGAAGATTGTTGGCATTCAGAGTATCATTGGAGCAAGTTTAACACGATTGCATGTTATTTAACATGAACAGGCAAGGACTCAATTCAATTCAACTTATCCTGTTCACCCCCTCGCAGGATCATATAGTCAAATGATAAACACAGGAAATGATGTATTTTCAGGAGGTTAAACCTCCCAAAATATTGATTCAGTTCAAAGCTTAATTCGTGGTCTTCTCTGGTTGAAATATAAAAACTTAGCTTTTAATAATTCTTGCAAAACAAAAGGTCATCTTGGAGTTTGCTGTCACATGGGGTATTTTCTTCGTCAAGGGCGGACCACGGAGTGGACCACAGACCAGGATCCAGAGAACAGGAACTAAAAAGGAACCTCGTGGACGAGAGTACACAACGGGCGTGAATTGGTTAAAGATTCTTGTTCTTCGGTTGCTAGGTGCTTAAGAGATGAAAACGCGCAACCGACTTTTATTCAGGCTTTTGCTGTTTTCCTTTGCTGTTACAATTTACTTGTTTCTTGTCAAGCAGGTATTCACCCGTGGAATCCCGCGTTCAAGGACACAAGAAGGCACTCCACAAGACAAAGCCACGCGCAAGAAAGTCATCATGCTCGTGTCGCAGCCTCGCACTGGATCATCATTCCTTGGTACGTTTTTAAACGAATTCGAGACTGTCTTTTATCTTTATGAGCCATTCAAAGCTTCCATNAGATTCTTGTTCTTCGGTTGCTAGGTGCTTAAGAGATGAAAACGCGCAACCGACTTTTATTCAGGCTTTTGCTGTTTTCCTTTGCTGTTACAATTTACTTGTTTCTTGTCAAGCAGGTATTCACCCGTGGAATCCCGCGTTCAAGGACACAAGAAGGCACTCCACAAGACAAAGCCACGCGCAAGAAAGTCATCATGCTCGTGTCGCAGCCTCGCACTGGATCATCATTCCTTGGTACGTTTTTAAACGAATTCGAGACTGTCTTTTATCTTTATGAGCCATTCAAAGCTTCCATGACGTTATTTGACAGGACTATGGTGACTGCTGATAAATGGCAAGAATACAAAACATCGACTATATCCTTCTTAAGAGAACTATTTCGTTGTCGATTCACCCGATCATCGGAAAGTATCCTCACGAGGAATTTCGACTCATTTTTCAGGCATTTCAGTCGCGCACTCGATGGTTTATGCGGCAACATATCTTCAAGCAATGCTAATATATGCAGCGAGCCTCGGTCGCATGTTTTCAATTATCTATGCCAGAAGCATGACACATTATTCGTGAAGTTTCTGGAACCAAGGTTGCCAGTGAAGTTATCAGGTTTATTTGAACTGATGTCAAATGCAGAGTCTTTCTATGTCATCTACTTATGGAGAGATCCTCGAGCCTCGTTTTGGTCAATGCTGAACAAAGGATGGGTCAGTGAAACATTAGATGGTCGCTTCGAGAAATACATTTCTGAACGATGTAGCGAAATGCACTTGAATTTGCTTGATGTTCGAAATGTGAATCAACACGAACGTAAAATCTTATTGTTACGACAAGAGGATTACGTAAGGAGACCATTTGAGTTCTTCCAAATTCTTTCGAACTTTCTAGAAATGGAATTTCCAGCCAAGGTGAGAGATGAGTTTGTTGGTAAAATGCATAACAGTTTTGGTTGCTTAAAGAATGGCTTTTTTCGAGAAAACTCATCAGAATCTGAATGGCTAAATTGGCGTGTTGGGGCGGATGAGAAGTTAATTCGTTTGGTTGAAAAGCACTGTGAAGGAGCAATGTTAGACATGGGATATTTAGTTAATGTAGATATTGACAATTATAGAAATTGTGACACTGTTGTTGTTGATGATAAAAGACATAGTGAAATTGATGGTTTTCATGAAGAAGAAATTGATGATGAGGTCTAATGAACAGATTTAGCAAATTTCTTAAAACTTGCCCTACCAGTTATGTATAGCAAGGCACATTTTGTAACAACAGTCTCTGTTTCTTTTGAATGACATGCCGAACGATCTTTTCATAGATAGTCTTCAATCCGAGGCAAAAGGCTGCAAGTCCCAAAGGAAGTAAATAAAGGAGCTATTGAAACATCGCTGTCTGTTGAAAAAAGTTCGTGCGTGCAAGAAGGAAACACTTACCATTCTGAAAGAGAGGCAAACATTCACCATTCTCAATGAGAGGCAATGGGCTGCTGTCTTTGAAATCATATTTGAAATGTTCTATCCCCAAAACTATCTATTTGATTAGTGAGGTATCTCATGACTCAAGCAATTTCAACATTCTAATGTATGTACGATATCTACCGGGTGAGTCAGAAAAATGTTCAGATGTTTGAATATCTGTTGCTCTCAAACCATTTATCAGATTCATTTAACTATAAAATATCTGTATAGCTAACATATCAACTTAGTTAAGAAACTTTAGTTTGTCCAAATCGGTCATGTCGTTCTCAAATTACAAGTGATGTTATAAAAATGCTGCATCTCAAAATCCTTCAAGCAGGCCTAAAATACTTGATCAAATTTGCTAGCAATCCAGCCTCATGATAATAAATAGACGAAATAAGTGTGAATAACAGTCCCAAGTGTATACGATTATGCAGCAGCCCCTGTATATACGCAGTAAATGTTTAAGCAAAAGATAGACAGATATAGTTTGATTATGATATGATAACTGTGCTAGCAAATTTGATGAAGGATTTTACGCCTGTTATGAAGGATTTTCAGATGATTCATCTATGTAAAATCTTTTGTAATTTGAGAACGATTTGACCGATTTTGACAAACTAAATTTTCTTATCTAAGTTAATATGGTAGCTACACAGGTATTATCAGTTTATAGCAATCTGATAAATGGTTTGAGAGCCACATGGTTTCAAACGTGTGGTTCAGTCTCGTTAAAGTCGCAGATGAAATTTATCTCCCACCAATAATGCAATGACCTGCAATAATATACTGTCGGCAATGTTTACAAAATTGAATTAGTTGTATTAATAATGGAAATTAATAAGGTTGATTATTTTCGAACATAAATATGCGTATTTTTTATAAGAATTTATACTAAATGAACGGAGATATAACGATCAAATCTCGAATAGAACAAAAGAAAGTCATGTGCCACTTATTACCTAGTGTTTTCATCGATCGAGAACATCGAATACAATAGGCTATATTTAGATTGCCCCAGTTCACTTACCTATGCTGCTTTAACTCCGTTGATTTATTTTAAGAATTTGACCCAGTACTAAACGTTTCTTTAAATTCTCATCAATAAATTCTCATCAGTTTTAGTGCTCAAAGTTCCTTACGGTTTCTTAGACATTTCCTCGAATTTTTGCTGTTCACATCCTCTACCCGCTCGAGTATTTCTCAGTGATTTTAGTTATTGGTGGGAGGAAAAATAGTTAACTTTCAAATAATTTTACGTTTTATTGCATGCTATTGCCACACTTTCCCATCACTATTTAGATTACTTTGCTACAAAAGCTTTCCAAACAGGGAGACTTTTTTAAGGGTCGCCCAGTATTTGGTTCTTTTCATGAAAATCATGGATGGAACATTACAAGTTTAGTTTCAATACACAAAAGTATGAAAATTATGCTAACGCAGAACATAAATAAGAAACTCGGTTTTGCCAATGGGCAATTCGCTAATGTTATAGCTATAGAAAACCAAACTGTTCTTGCACAATTAGCTAATGGGAACATCATCAACATACACCCTGTCACAAATGAAATTGATAACCAACAAATCACTGCCTATCCCTGTTTACCTGGCTATGCAACCACAATATGCAAAGTTCAGGGGCAAACACTCAAGAACGTCATCATATGGATGGACACACCTACAACACCACAGGGAACGGCATATGTTGCTTTGTCACGTGTTAGAGACCTTGATCACATGCATTTCCTCACACCGCTGACACCTGAGCACTTCACACCTGTTGGTCACTTTATGTAGGTAGACAGGCACACATACTAATATAACTGACAAACATACTGATATAACATCAATAACATAAAACATAAAAAAAAATCAAAGAAAACACCTCCTTGACTAACCATCACTTTGCCGCAGTAAGGGGGCTTATTATGCTATTAGCACAGCATAGCACTAAGAATGGTTACTTCTTACTTTTACGTTATTGTATATTACACAGTTAACATTTTGAAATGGACGGTATACCTTTCTCTCTCTCATTATATAACGCTAAATGGTTACTACTTACTTTTAGATTTTAGAATATTACACAGTTACATCATTTTTATATGGTACCCTCTACCTGTGTGTGTATACTATGCCCTGTATACTGTTTTCTCTCTTTTCTTATGACATGCCTTTTCTTTACGACTGCATTGCTCTCCTTCGTAGATGAACAGGCAATGGACACCAACGAAGGCAAAAGGCGTCGGATTTTTTCAGCATTTCCCAAGAATTTCTTGCGGCCATATGGTGCTGCCGACCCTGCNTTTTACACAGTTAACATTTTGAAATGGACGGTATACCTTTCTCTCTCTCATTATATAACGCTACCAATGGTTACTATTTACTTTTAGATTTTAGAATATTACACAGTTACATCATTTTTATATGGTACCCTCTACCTGTGTGTGTATACTATGCCCTGGATACCGTTTTCTCTCTTTTCTTATGACATGCCTTTTCTTTACGACTGCATTGCTCTCCTTCGTAGATGAACAGGCAATGGACACCAACGAAGGCAAAAGGCGTCGGATTTTTTCAGCATTTCCCAAGAATTTCTTGCGGCCATATGGTGCTGCCGACCCTGCGCCGACGACGGACACAATCTTCACCCGCCTCAGGCCAGAGGGCTGCGAGTGGTACCGCCGGCCAGCCACTGCTACTTCGGAGTTGTTTTCCACATTATCAGAGAATCGGCCCGTCTTGCAACAGGATCGCAGCCTACTGGATGCTGGGAAGGTGGATGAGCTTCTCGCTGGCCTCGCACCCATCACTGCCCTTTTGGAGAAATTCCACAAGGACAGTGATGTGTATAAAACGGATGAGGACAGTAGAGAATTCATCCTCTCTCTTGTGAACAGTTCGCCGCAGCTCATGGAGCAAATGCGCTCTTGTGTTCATGTGGGTGGTGCTCTGTTCACAATGGGCATCCAGTTTATGGTTGCCCATACGTTATTGACGAGCCCAACACGACTTGCGGATGGACTCTCGTATGCCCCCCGACCAGACCCCGCTTTCAAGCGTTCACGGGCATATGAGGATCTGTTCCCTCTCCTTTACACCAACCGCCATGCCGCCCCTGTCCAACAGCCAGCCCAACAGAACGAACATTTAGAGAACATACGACAGCTGCTGTTGGGCAACCCTCCACCACAACAACTACCTCCTGTACAACAACTACCTCCAGCACCCGCCCCACAACTGCTCCCACTTCCACATCACCAACGAGCACCAGCACCACAACAATATGCACCGCCTGCACAACTCCTACCACCAACACGTCGACAAGCACCACCAGCACGGGCACACTACACACCGCCACCACGACAGCATGCACCCAGAGATCAACCGACGCCAACTTACACACCGCCGCAACAACATTACAGACAACGTACGCCCACACCTCCCCCACATCGATAATCAAGTGGGTCGGAACGCGCTAGACGCAGACCCAAAAGACCTCGCGCTATTTCGACTCACAGCAATAGTACTGATGAGCACTTTGCCATAGGACTGGGAGGGTTGCTAGACACCGGGGAACAAGATTTCGTCCAGAACCTAGTGACCCTTCCCAGAGAGGAGCATCGCCACCGATCATTGTTGCCAGCATTTAATCAAGAGGCAGAGGAGCCCCAAGCAAAACGGCATAAAAAGAAAAAATCCAAAAAAAGCAAGACTGCACGGCAGTAACTTTTTGTTTTAATACACACTATACACTATACTTGTTTTGTTACATTTCAATATATTTCACTATACTNAATCTTCAAGAAAACCATAGTTTATGGGGCAAGCAGTACAATATGGTGGCAAGCAGAAATCTGTCGCTCTTTTGGTTTAGGATTTAGAAATTTGATGACATCACAGCCTCAAATATAATAAATGCCACCATTTTGAAAATAATCAAGATATAAAAACAATTCCACGGCAGATCTACAGCTAAGTACCCTAAGTTCCTTTCACGCCATTCAATTCAAAGCAAAAATTGATAGAATTTTACACCCACCTTTTTAAAGATTTGAGCCCTATCTGTGAGATATCCACACCCACCCAACCTCGTTCCCATGACCCAAAAAGAGGCTGTTGAAATCCAGACACCCACCGACAGATGCAAGCAAGGAGAATCTGAGTTATCTCTTTATTAAGCACTAAAAGTAGTTAATATTTATAGGTATTAAAATAATTGTTAGCATATTTCTCTGTTCGTCCTTTCGAATTCTTTAACATGCTTTATTAGGCCAGAGATTTATTTCGCGATCATGTACGAATCGAAAGTTAATGTGAAATCATAAATAAAGAATAAGGGCAAGATTTACGATTTTTTCTGAAACGTGTGGGTCAAAGTTCATGTTCATGGGTCAAAGTTCATGTTCATGGGTCAACGTATGGGTCAAAGTTCATGTTCATGGGTCAACGTATGGGTCAAAGTTCATGGCTCAAAGTATAGGTTTTCAAGCTATCTTTTCAAATCTCTTAATTGCTTTAATTGCTGAGAATAACTTGGTCTTTGATATAACTGAAAAAAGAAATCTTAGAGAGAAGTAATGAAACCAACGAACAGAACAGAAAACCCTTAACGATATTAGAAAAATTGGGTAATACGCCAATATATCAAATCTTGAAATCCCCAAGCCTAACCCTGACCCTAAACCGGACCCTAACCTCAAAAATAACCCTAAACCCTGATTTATTTCAAGGTTTTGATATATTGGCGTACTCCCAAAATTGGCTTTTTAGTAATGGGTTCTGACTTCATTGCAGTCCTCGTCTCGTATGATGTTTCGACATCTGTTTTGTACAATAAAATCTTAGTACTGCACAGCAATCTTATTAGTTTCATTGAAGATTCAAAATGTTTTTCCTGGTTTCCAATCACCCAAAGTAAGAATGATCTAAATTCTTTTGAATTATTCAAGATTTAATACCTTGAGAACAGTGGAAAGTGTTCATCATCTACTGTTTCTAACTCTAGTGTAATAAAGATCTTGTGTAATAAACTGACAAAAATCCAGGTCTTGTGTCTGTTGGGGTTAATCTGTAATTTTATCATTTGCGTTAAGAGACGCGGTAGTTGTTGTTCCTACAGGAGTTTGTTCCTCCCTGTTTCCCTGTGCCCCGTTATCTTTGTATCCCTGTGTCCTGCAAATTTGATTGACTGTGCAACAATAACAACCTTCACGGGCACAGGGACGCAGGGAGGAAAAAACCTGCTACAGGAACACAATTACCGCATTTCTTATAGCTCATGATTCTATCTACCAGGTGAGTCAAAAGGCGTATCTTTGGCAGATTGTAGAAAGTGATTTAATTGCCCGATTCCATACCGGGTGAGTCGGAAAAATGTTTAGATATTTGAAAGCCTGTAGCTATCAAAACATTTATCAGATTGCTCAATTTAATAAAAAATTTAAGGTGATTATTAAAGATCTGTGAAGTCTTCAAAAAGCAAAACCTATGTGGATAAAACAGATATCTGCATCGAAAGTTCTAGATAATGCACATCAAAGCTGTTCGCTTAACAGCTTTTTATGTTTTTGTTAGTTGAATAATTTTTTATAAGAATTGTTTCATAAGAAATTCAACATTGAATTCAAAATTAAGCGAGATTTATTACATGAACCGGGTGGGTCAGAAAAATGTTAGACGTATGAAAGCCTGTAGCTTTCAAACCATTTATCAATCAGATTCCTACAAACTGATAATAACTGTGTAGCTAATATGTCCATTTAGGTAAGAAAATATAGCTTGTCAAAATTGGCCTCATCGTTCTCAAATTACGAGGGACTTTATAGAATTGCTTCATCTCAAATCCTTCAAAATAGGCCTAAAATCCTTCATCAAATTTGCTAGCAATTTAGCCCCACAGCTATCATAATCATAATCAAATTCTATCTATCTATCTTATCACTCAAACCATTCACTAAGTATATAAAGAGGCTGCTGCACAATCGGACACTCTTGGCACTGTCATTCAGCCTTTTTTGTCTATTTTCTATTTTCATGAGGCTGAGAGGCTGGATTGCTATTAAATTTGATCAAGGACTTTAGGCCTGTTTGGAAGGGTTTTGAGATGAAACATTTTTATGAAATCGCTTGTAATATGAGAGCGATATGACCGATTTTGACAAACTAATTTTCTTATCTAAGTTGATATATTAGCTACACGAGAATTAATTGTTTCTAGGAATCTGTTGGCTAGTTTGAGAGCTGGAGGTTTTTAAACATTCTAGGGTATACATTTCTTGCCTCACCCAGTATAGAAACAAAACAAAACAGAATTTGATTAGTTAAGGTGTTTACGGCACAGCGATTTTACTGTTCAAAGCGTGCATTTCATTAATTTCTTCCATTAAAATACGTGTGATTAAAGTTTGTTTATGAACATCTTCCCCAGATTTCTCAACTCGAGAGTGCAGAGATCTAATCTAAAACACCACACAAGTGGAACACAAGTGAACACAAATGAACACAAATGGAACACAAGTGAACACAAGAGAACACAAGAGAACACAAGTGAACACAAGAGAACACAAGTGGAACAAAAGTGAACACAAATGGAACACAAGAGAACACAAGAGAACACAAGTAGAACACAAGTGGAGACAAGGGGAACACAAGTAGAACACAAGAGAACACAACTGTTGTTGGGCAAAACGGTCTATTTCCTCAAATTTCAAAACGTATACGTTATACCAAAATAGCCAGCTTTCTCCCAAAACATCTTGAGACGATAATTTTCTCAGCAGAACAGACAGGAGTGAATACTCTACTTCTCTGTATTCTTAAGTATTCTTTTGCTGTCAGGTTGGAAGTTCTAACAAATACCGGACTAAACTCGTTGCCAGGGAAGTGAACGATTGATAACATTGCATAGCTTCTTTTACCGGGGGAATGCAATCATTTCTTATTCTTCAACGCATTGTCTACACAAAATTTGGTCTTTCAACTATAAACAAAATATATTTGGATGTCTAACTTTGGTATTGATTTGCAAAGAATGGGTTTAAAATCTTTTCAATCATTCCAAAAGAAAGAAAGTAATGTCAGTAAGAATGCTGCCCCCGTCCAGATTAACCCGATATGGGTAATTGCAAGCTTGATGATAGTGCCCTA